>JBBBDQ010000245.1:842500-845000 GCA_037127315.1 Ascarosepion bandense
GAAAAGTTTTTTAAGTGTATCTAAAAAATGTTTACCAATTGAAATATTTATAAAGATTCAAAATACCTAAGTCTCTATTTAACCCTAGCCTATATGTATTTAATTTTAAAATCCAGTAATTTTCTTTCTTCTGCATGATGTATGTGGAAATAGAATCGGAATCTATCAGTAAATATTTGCAGTTTTCTAATGTGTGTCCTGGTTGATTGAAGTTTTCAGCTATGGGGGAATAAGGGTCTGAGGCCGGTCTGAAATGTCATATATATATATATATATATATATATATATATATGATAATAGAAATAAATAAATAGTGACAAAAATACATTATATATATACATATACCTAAATCTTATCTATCTATCTAAACTTATTTATAAATGGAACTTTGTCTCTGTGTGTGTGTGTGTTTGTGTGTGTATCCGTTACCTATAGACTCCGAAACGGCTGAACCAATTTTCTTGAAAATTTACACAGTTGTACTATAAGCGTCTGCGAGTGTTCTTAGCTAGGTTTTGTGTCGAGGTAACCCCGATAAATATCGAAAATCGATAATCGAAAAAATCGGGTTATAGAAGGAGTGGTCCGATTTTAATCAAATTTCATACACTCATAGACAAAGACATAAGAAACGATATTCAGAAGTTTCAAGGTTGCAGTTCTTACAATAGTGTAGAAAATTTGATATCGATACCAGGAAATCAAAATTTGATTTACATCCATTCATTTTTCTTTCATTCTACGGTTTCGCTTTAACTGGAAACAACTATTGCTTTTTAGTCTTTCGTGCCAACGTCCAAAGAGTCTGAGCTCCAGGACCATGGATTAGTTTTAAAGCTTTCATTAAATCCGAGCAACGCCGGGCTATACTGCTAGTTTATATATAAACGTATGCTTTCTTTCAACATACCCTGTGAAATTCCCTCTGAATTCTATTCGATAATAATCTTTCTACGTTGTCAACACAAGTGTGTTTATGATAATCACTTCTAGTTTTTTTAAAAATTTTTCT
Source organism: Ascarosepion bandense (assembly GCA_037127315.1). NCBI lineage: Eukaryota > Metazoa > Mollusca > Cephalopoda > Sepiida > Sepiidae > Ascarosepion > Ascarosepion bandense. The sequence goes on from JBBBDQ010000245.1 coordinate 843,513, forward strand.
TTAGATTGGATGCTGTCCAGTATTTTAAGGTTTTGCGCTATTTTTCTAAGTTTCATTAATGATATTTGCATTTGGTTATCGCCAAGTTTTTTACCGCATATTATAATTTGTTTAATGTTGCTTACCAGAAGATGTTACGTTGACCCGATAAAACATTTTATTTTATAATTGCTATTTGGTATCTGTGAGGACGTTCAGTTTTGTACTTGATTAAATAAGATTTTCGTCTAGTGGTTTTCTTAAAGAGAGGTAGTCATGTTATGGTTGTTGGCCATAAAATTATCCCCGGTACTGACCGTAAAAACCGCATCAAGGTAAAATAGAGACGGTATGCATATCAATTAGTGGCTGCAGTAGAAACTGGCAGTCACAAGATGTTTCTCTCTCTACATTAACATTTCAATGATGAACGAAGTGCCAACATTATTGGGATAGATAAAGAGTGTAGCAAGTGTCAAATTATTGATTTTGCTGTTCCATACAACACAACAGTGGACTACGTAGAAACTAAAAAGTCTGAAAAAGGTCAAGATCTAGAAATTTGAACTACTTATGGAACACGATTCTTGAAGTAATTTCTGTAGTAATGAGAACAGCCCCTAGAAACTTGAAAGAGGGTTTAAGAAAAATTAGAATTAAAGCCAAGATTGTCGACGCCCACCAAGAAAATGTCATGCACCAAGAACAGTATTTCCATTGCCTCCATCAAAGTGCAACACCGACCTACTACTACTACTACTACTACTACTACTACTACTACTAATAATAATAATAATAACTATGGAAAATCTGTAAACAAACACTGGTATGAACATCACCCAGCACCGGTTACAAAAATAGAAGATGTCAGCATTCTATGGGATTACACCATCTACACAGACGGAAAAATTGAAGCAAACAGGCCAGTCATTATTGTTAAAAAACAGAAAGAAAAAAAATTGTCTATTAATTGATATGGCTTGTCCAGCGGATTGTAACATAGCAACCAATGAATTCGAAAAACTGTCAAAATATAAAAACCTGGAAATTGAAATAGAAAAAATGTGGAAATTGAAAACAAGAGTCGTGCCAGTGATAGTAGGTGCACTTGGAATGATAAAAAATGGAACAAAACAACACATTGAAAGAATGCCTGGAAACCTCAGCTTAAGAGATATTCAAAAAATTGTCTTATTAAGTACAGCCCACACACCAAGGAGAACTTTGTCTATGTAACGCTAGGGATGATAGGGAATATAGAAAAAACATGAAATGGAGCCATAACAACACGCCACGACCTGCCTTAGGTTTTCTCGCACTTGGTTGGTAGTGCGACCATAGCAGAAATAGAAATATGATGAAAAATGACATAATAATAATATGAAAAATTATTTAACTAAGAATAATTTTAGGCAAAATCCTTAAAATGTAAATCCCAAGGAAATGACAAGGAAATTACCAGGAAATGATATACAGATATTAGCCCACTCTGTCATTCCGGGATTTCAA
>JBBBDQ010000245.1:850000-947500 GCA_037127315.1 Ascarosepion bandense
TATCTCATTCTGTTCATATCTATCTATCTATCTATCTATCTATCATCTATCTATCTATCTATCTATCTATCTATCTATCTATCTCATTCTGTTCCTTCTATCTATCTATGTATCTATCTATCTATCTATCTATCTATCTATCTATCTATCTATCTATCTATCTATCTCCAAGTTTCATATCTATCTACTCATCTGCCTTTGTTCATATCTATCTATCTATCTATCTATCTATCTATCTATCTATCTATCTATCTATCTATCTATCTATCTATCTATCTCATTCTGTTCATATCTATCTATCTATCTATCTATCTATCTATCTATCTATCTATCTATCTATCTCCAAGTTTTCATATCTATCTACTCATCTGCCTTTGTTCTGTCTATCTATCTCATTCTGTTCATATCTATCTATCTATCTATCTATCTATCTATCTATCTCATTCTGTTCATATCTATCTATCTATCTATCTATCTATCTATCTATCTATCTATCTATCTATCTATCTATCTATCTATCTCATTCTGTTCATATCTATCTATCTATCTATCTATCTATCTATCTATCTCATTCATTCATATCTATCTATCTATCTATCTATCTATCTATCTATCTATCTATCTCATTCATTCATATCTATCTATCTATCTATCTATCTATCTATCTATCTATACTATCTATCTCATACTGTTCATATCCATCTATCTATCTATCTATCTATCTATCTATCTATCTATCTATCTATATAAGAAAATCTCAACCGGTTATAAACTATAATTTATTTCGATGGGTAAATTTTAAACTCTTTATGTATCATTTAAAGGTAACAACTAAAACAAACATGATAACTATGTAACAATTAAAAGTAACAAATAAAACTAATATAAATAGTAGATTTCCTCGATGAAACCTGTTGTCTCGTGAGTAAGAATAAATAACTCAACAACAGGAATAGGTTAATTGTTGTATTCCGTGAAAATAGTATTTACAAAGGTTATTAGTATCCAATACAAGAATAAGGGTTAATCGTCTCAACCGTCGTAAGACGTAGTATGAGCAATGGGTACTTCCGGGTCGTCACCGGAAGTCTACGACTGACTTGTAGATCGGCTGCTCGGCACACTCTCCTACGTAGATGCCACCATTACTTTACATAGTAATGGAATAGTCCATTATAGCCGAATAGGCTCGGGCGTCCCAACATAACCTTAGATCTAGAGAAAGATATACACCAACCATACAAAAAAAAAAAACAAATACCAATTCTTTATACATCCACCCAAAGTCTAACGACCCTCCATCTATCATCAAGCATATACCCTCATCAATAGAATACAGAATTAGTAGGAACTCGGCTAATGAGAAATTATTAAATAAACATAGTAATTTTTATAATACTGCATTAAGAAATAGTGTATCATGTGTGCCACTTAAGTGACTGACTGATCTTTGTTATTTCTGGTAACTATTGCCGTTGCCTAGCGGAGGTTCATGTCAACACAAAATAAAATCGTCGGTGATGGTGGATGTTATTGTATTACCGTCTTAATAATCTCTCTGAAGATGGCTCATGTGAGCCGAAAGCTTGGAACCAAATTAATAAAAAATTATCCAAATGTTGGAGACTTTTTGTCTTTATTTTCAACTGAAATTAAAGCCCAAATACGACGTTTAGAACGGCTCATGATTAAACATAATATTCATTGTTTCTTATATTTAACAGTATATGTTTAGAAAATTATTTGCTGCCCCGATACACTTTATATATATATATATATATATATATATATATAGGAAAAACTACTAAAAAGTTTTAATTTAAAAATATATTTTTGACAGTATTTATTTATGTCTATTATATATATATATATATATTTGATATTTCAGATTTAAAAATATCTATCGTATATAGCTCATTTCTAAGAATCAAACGCATATGCTCAGACCATCTAGATTTTCTATACAATATTAACAACCTAACAAAGCAATTTCTATAATGTAAATACTCAATAAAAATAATAAAAGAAGCACTAAATAAAACCATCCACATAAATCGTAACACACTTCTCATATACAAAAAAAGAAAAAACAACAATCGAATTCCCATGGTTTTTAACCACAATCAATATTCCCACACACTTATTCGAAATTTAAAAAATGATTACAAAAACCTCTAATCAAACAAAAAAATCAAAGACATTTTTCATAAACCACCCATAAATGCAATGAAACAAACACCCAACCTATCAGCTATCTTCACCTCTACCCAAATATATAAAAATACAAACCTATCAGGGAATTACAAATCCAATAAATCCCGTTGTTTAGTTTGCATGCATTTAGTAAACGATGCAGTATTTTCTATACCCAACACCAACATCAAATTACACCTACCACGCCGCCTCACCTGTGACAGCTAAATATAATATATTTTCTCTTCTGCTCAATATGTCCAAATAGTGGATATATTGGTGAATCTGGAAACAGTTTTAGATTCCGTTTTAATAATCATCAACTAAGCATACGCCAAAACAACCCTTATTCCCCCATAGCTGAACACTTCAATCAACCAGGACACACATTAGAAAATTTCAAATATTTACTGATACATTCCGATTTTAGTTCTACATACTCACGCAGAAAGAAAGAAAAATACTGGATTTTAAAATTAAATACATATAGGCTAGGGTTAAATAGGGACTGAGGTATTTTGAATCTTTATAAATATTTCAATGGTTAAACATTTTTTAGATAAACTTAAAAAAATTCTTTAAAACAACATTTAAAAGTATTATTACAGTTAGGTTTACGTTTAAAAATATTCAAACTCTATTACTTTCTACAGCACACGATGTACACATCACGCGATGGACGCTTCTCGCAACGGACGCATCTCGCGACGGATGCTTCTAGTTTAAAAATTTTAAAATCATTTGTTTCTGATGAAAGACCGAGGCCGGTCTGAAATATCAAATATATATATAATAATAGAAATAAATAAATACTGTCAAAAATACATTTTTAACTTACAACTTTTTAGTAGTTTTTCCTATACATATTAAGACAGTATACGTGGATTGTCATTATGCTATACACACACACACACACACACACACACACACACACACACACACACACACACATATATATATATATATATATATATATATAACTGAATTCAACCTAAACAAGGCATTAAAGTCACAAGATTACTGGGTTTAGTAGACTTCCGTCAGTCATTTAAGTGCATTACGAGATACAAGCTTAAGCGATCATCTCTCAAAAGAGACATGACAGACTAGGCTAAAATTTTCCCGAAGTAGGTTACCATTACTTTCTACGGTAGACCGATTTCCAACCAAGGCAAGAGAATCCAGTCTGTTCTGTTATTTAAGCATGTTTCAGTAAATTGTTTAGGCACATTATTCTATTTTCTCCTTAATAATGTAGTAGTCATAAATGAGTTTCCTCGTATGGTGGGTGATTAAAATTACCATGAGAAATGCTATAGTTTTTTCTTATCTGTTTTATTTTTTCAAGGACTTTCAGTCTTATCAAAGATCATGATTTGATTGCTAATTCAAAATTCATGTAGTTTTTTTGTTACAAATTTCTAGTGGTTTAACGTTACGAATTTTAAGAGGTGCAGTGTTGTGTCAACTCAAAAAAAGAAATCACAAAGAGAAACCGCTTGGACAATCATAGTAAAATGTTTGTTTGGGATTTATGAGTCCTGAATATTTTCTTTGTCAATCACAAGTCGACTGCAAGAATATATATATAACTGAATTCAACGTAAACAAGGCGTTAAAGTCACAAGATTACTGGCTATAGTAAAATTTAATCAGTTAAGTGCCATACGAGATACACGCTTAGGCGATCATGTCTCAAAAGAGACATGACTGACTAGGCTAAAATTTTCCCGCAGTAGGTTGCCATTACTTTCTGCGGTAGACTGGTTGCCAACCAAGGCTAGCGAACCCAGTCTGTTCTGTTATTTTGTCCATAACTGGAGAGAAGAGACGGGTTAATATCTTTCTTACTTATTATGGTATTTGGGCGTAAGTGAATGCAACGATTTCAACTGGAATTCGAACTCGGCTCTCCGATTTCTTTTTCCTGTTTGATATCTATTGCACCACAATAAAAACGAAATAAGAATACATGAAAATTATATCGTTATAGTAATTCTTACATCAGTCAGTTAAGTGCCATGCGTTATGCACGCATAGGCGATCATGTCTCGAAAGAAACCTGACTGACTGGGCAGAAGATTATCCTGCAGTAGGTTGCTATTGCTTTCTGCGATAGACTGGTTGCCAGCCAAGGCTATAGAACCCAATCTTTCCTGTTATTTAACCCATAACTTGAAGGGAAGAGACGGATTAATACCTTTCCCAAAGGTATTTGTGCGTAAGTGAATGCAAGGAATTCAACTGGAATTCGAACTCGGCTCCCCGTTTTCTTATTCTGAGCCTATACCCACTGCACCACAACGCACATTCTTACATACGTTTATATTAAAAATATAATGTGCAAGTATTTGTCAGTCGTTTCTGGAGTTTGTCTATTTCCAAACTTGATCTATTGGAAATTAGGTACATTCTTCCATTGAGGGTTGTTCTGTGGCCACCTTCTGGCTTGCAACTTTCCCGCCATGGTCTAATCGGGCAGATTGCCAAAAACCTGCTGGGTGACAAAGCCATCGCACCCTATAATCGACCACAATACGTCGTAATATTACAGACATAGCTATTATTATATTCCTCACCGACAACTACCAAAATGGAAGCGCGTTAACTGTTTATATGTACCTACCTTTCTAACAGCCTCCACAAAGATAGGTTCATTCAATAGTCAATACGGATTATGACAACTAGTGACTGTCATTGTTTTGTTGAAAAAAAGATTCAGTATATAGGGCGCGACAGAAACACCTCCTACGTAAACCTCGCCGAAATGCCTCCCAAATATCAGTAAGTCATTATATAGATGAAGACACTTATGCCACTAATCTCTCACCATTATGTGTTAGATACTGTGGGAGGTACTTTTTGGAGGTATTTTCGCCGTACACTGTATTTGAAAATAAAAATTCAGCTAAGAAATTGCTCATGTGCAAGTAGCCGAAGGGTTGCCAGCACAGAAATTATATTCGGGAATCCGAATTCAAATATCTTGCTATTGTGTTGTGGTGCAGTGGATATCGACTCGAAACGATAAATCTGGGTTCTGAGTTCGAATTCCAGTTGAATTCCTTACATTCACATATGCACAAATAACCTTGGGAAAGGTATTAATTCGTTTCTTCTCTCCAGTTATGGCTTAAATAATAGGACAGATTGGGTTCTATAGCCTTGGCTGGCAACCTACTGCAGGGTGATCTTCTTTCTAGTCAGTCATGTCTCGAAAGCGTGTGTCACGTATGGCACTTAACTGACTGAAGCTCGTTCATTTTCACCCAAATGTCTTTGAGACAGACATAAATCTATCTTTTTACTCTATGGAAAAACTTGTTCTCTCGTATTTTGTGACAGCCATATTAGAAGACAATTTTAAACTTAAAATCGGGGAGAAGTTAAAGAGAAGAGTTCTCCTATAATTTCGGATAAGTTCAGAAAATTAACATGCAGTTAAGAATCTATGGATAGGTAAGAATTGAAATGTCTTGATTTATTGCTAAAACTAAACAGCTAAAGCTTAGCTAAAACTTCTATATTCTCCCCATTCTGTAGGTTAAATATAAGCTGGACTCTAACGTTAGAATACAACGACACTCAGTTTCAAATCATGGAAAAACAACAAAAAGCACTTCTCTATATTTCTAAAAAACAGATAGCACAGAGAATAAAAAAATTAAAATACATGGCATGCAATAAAACTGTTTACAGCTTTTTTATTAAATCTTTCCTGTGGTGCAGTGGTGCGGGATCGGAACAAAAAATCGGGGAGCCGAGTTCGAATTCCAGTTGTATTCACTTACACGCAAATACCCTTGCAAAAAGTATTAATACATCTCTTCCCTCCAGTTATGGGTTAAATAATAAGACAGTTTGGGTTCTGTAGCCTTAGCTGGCAACCAGTCTACCGCAGAAAGTAATGGCAACCTACTGCGCAAAAATTATCTGCCCAGTCAGTCATGACTCTTTCGAGACATTATCGCTTAACCGTGTATATGGCATTTAACTGACTGATTTTCGTATATTTAACGTTGACTTTGTGAATACTGATTTAGAGGGCTTTTTGTTTTAGTTATGTTACAAAAAAATTGTACGAGGTTAGTAAAAAATTATCCACTCTTTTGCCATAAGATATCTTTAGATTTCTCACACTGCCTTCTGCACATCCGTGTTTATACTTGGTAATATTATGGTATGTTTATACTTGGTAGTATTATGGTATGTTTATACTTGGTAGTATTATGGTATGTTTATACTTGGTAGTATTATGGTATATTTAAACTTGGTAGTATTATGGTATCTAATTGAAGTTTGCGCTTGATTACGCCAGTTTGCTTGCTGCTGTTACAGTTTAAACATAGCCGCTCGGCTAGCAGTGTGCACCAAGCAAATACAAAGTGCAGCGATCCGATTTATCTTGTTAAAAAGATTTTCAGGGGCTGGAATCCATCAACCGTTTACCCGTGCGTATTAGTAGATCTTCTTTTATGTCACTGTCCTTTCAGGACGTAGGCGATCATGGCTTTCCACATCCTCCTGTCCCTGGTGGCTTGTAGCACGCTTTCTTCTGTTGCACCTGATCAGGTCCTTCAAATATGTTATCTGCTGCTTTCCCCAGTCTCTTTTTACCTCTATCTGGCCTGTTAGTATCAGGTTCTCCAAGCCCTTCTTTCTCATTGCATGTCTCGGGAACTTTAGCTGTCCCTTTCTGATGCTCAGTATTAATTTCCTTTTAGTTTACAATCTTTCCCAAACCTCATCATTGCTCACATGCTCGATCCATGATATTCGCAGCATCCTTCTGAAGAACCAGATTTCACCTGCTTGAGTTTTTCCTTCATCTTCGATGATATCGTTCAGCATTCACTGCCATATTGAAGAACCGACATCACATAGCAATCCTCTTTGTTTCTAGCAAAATTGTCCTCTTTCTTAATACTTGGAGATGTCAGCCTATGAACATATCAGTTTCCCTTTGTACCTGGAAAGAATTAATGCAGTTACTAATAAGAAGAGTGAAATAAGTGGCCAGACAAGCGTGACACACGAAGAAGCAATAGAATTGATATCCCCTCTCCAAAGAGGAATGCGAGGTAGGATGAAAAGATCGAAGGCTGACAATGAAGAATTGATGCCAGAGTTTCGAAATCTTGCACGCAATAATTTCATCTCTTCTTATTAATAACTGCATTGTTTCTTTCCAGGTACAAAGGGAAGCTGAAAAGTTGATAGGCTGATTATGAAGATGCAATGCTTCAGTTTTGACAGATGGTAATGGCAAACCGGCAAGTTAACATATATGAAGTGGTATGTTCTTTGCATATTCAGACACAGCTCATTGTTCTTTTTTGGTGCACACTGCTAGAGAAATGACCATGTTTATATTGTAACAGCAGCCAACAAATTAGCAGAAACAAACTCAAACTTCGATTAATGACCATAATAGTACCAACTATAAGTACTTATGAAAAGAAAGCAGTGTGACTAATATAATGATACGTCATTGCGAATGAACGGATAATTAAGGACTCACCTTCTTATATCCCTAAGTTCTGCACTAAAAGTTTTAAAGCGAACGGATATTTAAAAAATATATAGATGCACATATTTTGAAAGAAATAATTCCTTAATCTGACTAATTTTTGTATCATTTTAAACGTTATTTTTAGTGGTTGCAAATATCTGAATAGATGCGCTGCTTATTTTTATTTCGTTTACTAGGGAAGTAAGATTAATATTTTTAATAAGATTACTTGAATGTTTGTGCATTTAAGTAATCTAATTAAAACATACGCACTTCGACAGAATTCGAACTTGTGTCTCCCTTTCGAAAACGTTATTAGATCCGACGTGTTTTAACCAACTCGGATACGAAGGGCATCGCAATCAAGTAAAGTTCTATTTTGCCTTTACAGCATATTTTTACTAGTTCAGATTTCTTGAAAATCATAACATAATTTCTTGAAAATTCAGATTTTGTCGAAAATCATAACATAATTTATTGAAAATTCAGATTTTGTCGAAAATCATAACATAATTTCCTGAAAATTCAAATTTCTTAAAAATCATAACATAATTTCTTGAAAATTCAGATTTCTTGAAAAACATAACATATATTCTTGAAAATTCAGATTTTGTCGAAAATCATAATATAATTTCTTTAAAATCATAACGTAATCACATATTCGAAATATAAACAAAGCAATTTCTAAAGAAACAATGGATTTTATTTACTAACCCGATTTAGGTTTGATTCTTAGAAGCGGGTGCATTTTCTTTAATAAAATTTCTTGAACGTTCAGGCCGGTAGACGAAATAAAATATTATATAACAAAAAGCCGGACTTCTACTTAAATAAGTGTATCCTCTAAAATAATGTTAATCAACAAATAGTGAGCGTAAATTTTTCCCTATTTTTTTACGAGCGGTCAATCTTCCTTTAGTACCCGCCATTTTTTTTTTACCATACTTTGCGTTTATCTCCAATAATCATGACGTGATCCTTTTAACAAGGAATGTCAGTATAAAATAAAGGGAAAATCCCAACCGGAATAAGGAATCCAAACACGCTCTCTTATTAGCGATGGAAGTGACCCCTAAAGACGAACGGGAGAAAGGACGAAATCTTCAAAGGCTGACTATAAAAAAGTAATGCTAGATGTTGAAATCTTATACGCATTAATTTCAACTCCTCTTATTTATAACTTTAGTGTTTCTTTACAGGTACAAAGTGAGGCTGAAAAGTTCATAGTCTAACTATGAATAAGTAATGCTAGAGTTTTGAAATCTTATACGTATTAATTTCAACTCCTCTTATTAATAACTTTAGTGTTTCTTTACAGGTACAAAGTGAGGCTGAAAAGTTCATAGTCTAACTATGAATAAGTAATGCTAGAGTTTTGAAATCTTATACGTATTAATTTCAACTCCTCTTATTAATAACTTTAGTGTTTCTTTACAGGTACAAAGTGAGGCTGAAAAGTTCATAGTCTAACTATGAATAAGTAATGCTAGAGTTTTGAAATCTTATACGTATTAATTTCAACTCCTCTTATTAATAACTTTAGTGTTTCTTTACAGGTACAAAGTGAGGCTGAAAAGTTCATAGTCTAACTATGAATAAGTAATGCTAGAGTTTTGAAATCTTATACGTATTAATTTCAACTCCTCTTATTAATAACTTTAGTGTTTCTTTACAGGTACAAAGTGAGGCTGAAAAGTTCATAGTCTAACTATGAATAAGTAATGCTAGAGTTTTGAAATCTTATACGTATTAATTTCAACTCCTCTTATTAATAACTTTAGTGTTTCTTTACAGGTACAAAGTGAGGCTGAAAAGTTCATAGTCTAACTATGAATAAGTAATGCTAGATGTTGAAATCTTATACGTATTAATTTCAACTCCTCTTATTAATAACTTTAGTGTTTCTTTACAGGTACAAAGTGAGGCTGATAAGTTCATAGTCTAACTATGAATAAGTAATGCTAGAGTTTTGAAATCCTATGCGCATTAATTTCAACTCTTCCTATTATTAACTACATTGTTTCTTTACAAAGTGAGGCTGAAAAGTTAATAGGCTGACTATGAATAAGTAATGCTAGAGTTTTGAAATTTTATACGCATTAATTTAAACTCTTCTTATTAATAACTATATTGTTCTGTTCACAGGTAATAAGTGAGGTTGAAATATTTATATGCTGACGATTAATAATTTATGACAGAGTTTTGTAAGCATTCAACTCTTCTTAGTAGTAACTGCGTTAATTCTTTCCAGGTACAAAGGGAAACTGATATGTTCATAGGCTATGAAGAATTCATGCTTGTCTTTTGAAATCTTACACTTAATAATTTCAACACTTCTTATTAATAGAAGCATTACTTTTTTTTCAGGTAAACTGATATCTTACTTTTCAAACAAGAGTGTTCACCCTGCTGGTAAAAAAAAAAACATTATCAACAACTGATATAACGTCATAATCATTTTAATATTGGTTCCCAGTCAAATGTTTTTCATGTTGGAGAACAGATCATATTCAAACTGAATTCACACAATCTAATCGATTTGAATATTTCTACATACTTAAGACAATAATATTTCTACATACTTAAGACAATAATATCCATTTAGCACCTTCAGGGATATATTTAACTTTCTATTTTACCAAACATAATTCGTTTCAATAAAAAATAAAAAGTTGTTTGTTGTTCAACTTTTTTATTTCCTTCCTTGCTAATTTCAGGGAAAAACCTAACCGGCAATCATTATTTCGCTTTTTTCTCTCCGTATCAATATTGTATACCTGCTTCTTCTGGTATATGCCGCTTCGACGAAAATACACTCGGTAACAAAACTAATGAAACATAACTGCAATCAAAATGACGATCTATTCGCTAATGAAATCGACGAACCATAAACTTTATAACGATTCGGCGAGAATATGCTCGAAGAAATGTTAAAAATCTTTTTAGGAAAAATGACGAAATATAAATTGAACTCAAAGTGTCTTACTTTTTCACACTAACAAATGACGAAACGCAACACTTGATATATATATATATATATATATATATATATATATATATATATATATATATATATATATCCATTATTTTCATTGGTTCTTAGTTAACATTGTCTTGGAGTCGAGATAGTTAGGGAGGTTAGCGCACAGGAATCGTGGCACCAGCCAATGGCCGCACTCCTCTTGCGTTCTCAACTCAACTGCTGTCTCCAAACTGACTAAGCAGACTCTTTTGCCAAACTGATTGGTTTAAATAGGCAGCTAATCAGACATATGTTATTTCGTTCAACTCTGTCACATCTCGTTTGCTGATTGATTTGACCTCTGTCGTCAAAACAAAATCTAGCTTGACACCTGCGTTTTCACACTCATTTGACATTTTGAAACAATACGCATGTTCTTTCGAATCTTGCAACAAAATGCGAATACACATCTGCGTGAAATTTTATACTAAGCAAGATATTATATAACAGAAGCATCATTTTCTTTATTTATTTGACAGTCTAATTCTATTTATATTTATATTACTGCCATATTTAGACCAAAAGAACACATTGCAAGACTAAGACACAAGAGGTTATTGAATGTGAACGAACAAGATACATTATTAATGAGTCAAAACAGTTGAAGAAAATTCAAGAAAACGGAAGTTAACGATTGATGTTTTATTTAAATTCTTGACGATCAAAGTTGACTGGAAAGCATGAAGCCGAAACAGTGATCCACAACAGATAAGTACGAGAAAAGAGACAGAACAAAAGTTATGATTACATTTAGCCAATTGAACTGTAAATTGATGAAACCCTGCCTCTAGTACTTTTCTATATTTCTGAGATGACTATTGTCCTTAATTTTGTTGCTAATTGTACGACGTTTCGGCCTTTGTATGCTCTGGCTTTTTTCAGGTGCTCGGAATTTCAAACCTGTTGTGGATTCTTTTATAGAAAACCACACAATATAATAATAACAAAAAAAGATATGAGATGAAAAATGTAAGTATATTGGATAAAAAATATACAACCTGTACACGGTTAATAGATTCAGGATTACTTGTTAGTAGGAGTCAAATATATACAAGAGGTAAGTCCGAGTAATAGTCTATATTTTTGCTGACCAACGAGCGGCGGTTCAACTGCTCTGACAAACACCAAATCTAACAACAACTACAAAAGACAAATCAGCTGCTGTTCTCTGTAGGCAGGATTATTTGTATACTTTGGAAGAGTCCATTAGGTGTGTAAAAAGGGGTGACACCCCAACCAAACCAAACCCTTTATTACAATCACTGGGGTGTATCAATCTCATGTAATTACCATGAAGTTTATGCTTAGCCCCATTCTTCTAGCTTTCTCTTGCTAAATTCTGTAAGAGGTCTTGTATTTTCCTTTTCGTGAGCAATGTGTCATCTGTGTATATCGTTGAGATAGTGACCGCCAATGACAAATCCTGGCAAGGCTTCCAGCTCTCTCAAAATTGTTCCACTCTGCAGGTTGAATCAATCGGCTGGAAAGACACATCTTTTTATTTTCTATTTTATATATCCTGTGTGTGCGTCGTGGTTCAGTAGATATAAGTTCGGAACGAGAAATAGTGGAGCTGAGTTCGATTTCCTGTTGAATTCCTTGCATTCATTTACGCGCAAATACCACTCGGAAAGGTATTAATCCGTCTCTTCCTTCTAGTTATGGGTTAAATAACAGGACAGATTGGGTTCTATAGCCTTGACTGGCAACCAGTCTACCGCAGAAAATAATGGCAACCTATTGCGAGATAATCTTCTGCCCAGTCAGTCATGTCTCGAAAGAGATATGATCGTCCAAGCGTGTATCACGTATGGCACTTAAGTGACTGACTGAATATGATAGTTGAAAACATGATTAAGGCTTCTACTGGGCATAAAGTGGGCGATCAGTTTCATATTGTTATGAAGTAATAAACTGATCCCCCACTGATTAATTCTTAATAATATAATACATCTCTTTCCCATCTACCTACGAGTCAAATAATAGGATTGGGTTCTGTGGCCTTGGCTGGCAACCAGTCTACCGCAGAAAGTAATGGCAACCTACTGCGGGATAATCTTCTGCCTAGTCAGTCATGTCTCTTTCGAGACATGATCGCCCTAAGCGTGTATAAGGTATGGCACTTAAGTGACTAACTGATATCCGCTGAATTCATTTCTTGTCAGTATGCAAGTGGGTTGCTACCAGTATAGGTTCTTGATTATTCTAATGTCTTTCCCGTACATGTCGAGGTTGCCGAGTATTTCTAACAATAGTTTGTGTGGTACTTCGTTGAACGCCTTTGCGTAGTCTATGAAACACAGGTACACGACCTTCTGTATTTGTATTGCCCCCTTCTGATAATATTCTCAGCATAAATATCGCGTTCCTTGTTCCAGTGTCTTTGACGAACCCGCATTGTCCTCTGGGTCGATCATCAGAATCCGGATATATATATATATATATATATATATATAGCATCGAGGCAGTAGCTAATTTTCTAAACATATACTGTTAAAAAGAAGAGACAATGAATGTCTGTTATATTTAATCATGAGCCGTTCTAAACATCGTATTTTGGCTTCAATTAAATTAATTTAATTAATTATATATATTATTAGTTATATATATTAATTATATATATTATATATTATCATATATATTATATATTATTAATTATATACATATATATATATATATATGTGTGTGTGTGTGTGTATGTATGTGTGTATATGTATGTATGTATTTGTGCATTTAGGGAGCATATTTTCTTTTAAACATGTCAGATTAAATAAATTGCAAACATTATGTCTGCTTATTTTAAATAAAATCCGTTCATACTCATGGATAATCTTTCGCGTATTACAATTGAAAGATGTACCCAAGTACCTTCAATCTCTTTCCGAGGTCATCTTAGATAGGTATCGTGTAAATAATTGGTTAAGCGTTTTAGTTAGTCGGTATATTGGAGTGTGTATTTGTGATATAATAGTGCGAAGTGGAAAGTTACGCTTGTGTGTTTTGTTAGAACCATAAATGCATCCTGGTTTATAGTCCCCGATGATTTTGGTAAGTTTTAGATTGTCTTGCTCCGCATTGTTAGCTGTGATTAATTTAATAATCTTTGCTTTTACCTGAGTGGTGGGGTTATTGGTAAGTTTTTTAAATTTAGTGTGATCATCAAGTAACTGTTCTATTTTTGGGTTGTATATTATATCAACTGGAATTCGAACTCGGCTTCATGATTTAAAAAAACATCACCGAAGTTAGGCCTTGTCATATTGCTTAGGAATACCAGTTGCTGCAAGCTTGGATGTGCATGTGGTATAATGTATAATTGCTCGGAATTTTTAATCTGTGAGACGAGTTTCAGTTCTAGTTGTGTTCGTTATATTCACATACGCGCAAATACCGTGGGGAAAGGTATGAATCTGCTTCTTATTATCAACTATAGATTAATTAGTAAGGCTTGTATAATTAGTATCTGCCATAGAAAAAATTCTTAAAATGCAAAAATAGTTTCTGTCTTTAAATAACCTAACGCAAGTTAATAAACTTTAGAAAACGAATCGGTCAAGCAATGAAATGCTGATTAATTACATCTGCTCGGCTTAGATTTATTTACATTTACTAAAACATAAATGTATAGGAAATATCGTGGCCATGAAGTGAGGGGTCAGTTTACAGAAGTATTTTAATATAGAATTGATCCCTTAATTTATGTCCACATCATATTTTTTTGTCTATTTCTCAAATTCTGATTAGGTATAAATCCACTTCTTTCTCAGTTCTGGGTTAATTCTTAAGACTTGTATCCCTAAATCATTTTTTCTAAAGAGAAAAAAATCTTATAACGTAAAAATATTTGCTGGCTTTAAATAACCTGAAAAATTGATTAGTGTGAATACAGTGTGGTATATGGTATAAGTCAAATTCAACTTTTGCTTTTTGAATTTTCTCAGTAATTTTTATTTATGTTTTCGATCCGTGGTTAATTGGTTCCGCGGATACGAAGGGGCTCACTAGAAACAAATTGGTCAATCATTTTCCGTTTGGTATTTTCTTGTATCGATTAAATCAAGCTCAGATACCAAAAAGCTTGTCTGAACATTAAATCTATTTTATTTCAAACCTCTCCAATGGTTAACTGCACTTCATTTTCCTTTGTGTATTATTGTATACAAATTAAATTTCTCCGAATTCCACAATGTCTCGTAAAAAAATAAAAAATAGGATAGTTAAAAAGAGGCCATTAAAAGTCTATAGTTCCTCATTCTTGATCAATCTAAATACAGACCATTAAATGACAATAGTTACTCATTTTTTAGCAATTTAAATAGAGACGATAAGAAAGGCAGCATTTTCTGATTCATGAGCGAAACAACCAAGAAAAATTGCGTTTACTCGCATTGAAAAATCTCATCCTGGCGATATATATATATGCAAAGAGAGAGAGAGAGAGAAAGAGAGAGAGAGAGAGTTGGGGGGGAGAGGGCTAGACAGAAAGATTAAGTGCGTTTTACAGGTTATCCCAGTACACCAGTGAAATACGTAGGAAGACTATGGCTGCCTCAGTTTTCAAAGAAATTTTGATTTTGTTCGCAAAATAAGCACCCAGACACCCTACCACCATCGGACTGAAACACCGAACACAGAGACAAAAGACAGACAACAACTAACGGTTCATCTGGACACTCCTTTCGACATACATTTGCTCTGACCGGTGATACGGAGGCCGTATTGCCTGCCTCTGTTGCCTTTATATCAGTTTATACGACTCTCCCGAGTCTGGTCTGCAGAGGTTCATTTGATCACAAATGTCAACATTAACACACGCAAACACACACGCAAACATATATACATATATACGTGTATTTATTTAAATGTACTTATTAATTAATTTTCTCGTCATAAAGTTCTTTTACTTTCCAGTATAGGCGAAGGTTATATATGAATGCTTATATACCAGAAGGAAAATAAATCTATCACCTGTGATGATTTCTACAACATTTAGAGAGAAGAAACAGCAAGGAAATTATGTGTACGCAAAAAGGATATTTTACAAAACAGTCGATATATTAGTTGCCCACCATAAGCGTTTGATGTGAATTTTGATTTTAAAAATGCTTCTTTTTCTTGTGTAGCTTCAAAACTAGGTGATTATGGCCTTCCACATCTCCAAACCCTGCTCCGTCAGCCATTTGTTCAAATCCATTAAGTATGTCATGCTTTGCTTTCCTCTGTCTCTTTTTTCCTCTATCTTTCCTGTGAGTATCAGATTTTACAAGCCCTCTTTCCTCATTACATGTCCCAGAAACTTTAGCTGTCGTTGTATAATGTTGAGTATCATTTTCCTTTTCGTTTTCCTTCTCTTCAAAACCTCATAGTTTCTCACATGTTCGGTCCATGGTATTCTCAGCATCCTTCTGTAGAACTACATTTCAGTTGCTTCCAGTTTTTCCTTCATCTTTTATGAGAGCGTCCAGTATTCGCTGGCATATTGAAGGACGAACATCATATAAAAATCCAGTAACAATCCGTCCACTCTTAGACACATCTCAGGTTTTTAAATTTAGTTTGAATTGTAGGCTCCTATTTTTACTTATAATCCTGCATTCAGTTTTTTATAGTTTATATGCATTATTTTCTTTCCATTTCATTTAACTACTTCCTGTAGATGGTCTTGTATTTTCTTTTCTGTGTCTGCCATCAGCACTGTATCGTCTGCGTACCTTACATTGTTTAGATTGCAGCCGCCAATGTTGTGTCAGTTTATGCCAGCAGTCAAGAGTGTTCAATATCGTAACCGAACATAGACCGTTCAACACGGTAACCAGAGAACATAGCATAAAGCCGTAAATGGCTCATGCTTACGAAATTTCTCTTTCTCTACAGTGCTCAATTGGCTATTGAGAGTATATATATATATATATATATATATATATATATATATATATGTATCTTTATTTGTCTGTAAATTCAGATAAAACTTGGTGGGAAAATAGCCATTTTCAACTTGTCACTTTAAGGTATGCATTCGTCGACTCCTTTTAAACAGAGAATGATGAAAATTCTAAGCTCAGAGGTTAATTTAGGTAAAGTAAGGGGTTCGAATTCCAGTTGAATCCATTGTATTCACTTACGCGCAAATACCCTTGGGAAAGGTATTAATCCGTCTCTTCCTTCCAGTTATGGGTTAAATAACAGGACAGATTGGGTTCTATAGCCTTGGTCGGCAACCAGTCTACCGCAGAAAGCAATGGCAACCTATTGCGGGATAATGTTCTGCCCAGTCAGTCATGTCTATTTCAAGACATGATCGCCCAAGCGTGTATCACGTATGGCACGTAACTGACTGAAGGGGTTGGGATATATTGGTTTTTCTTTGGGTTGGGCAAGGGACGGAGCCAGTAGTAATTCTTTCTAGTAGTGGGAGGTATGTGGTCTGACACGAGGGTTAGCAAGGTAAGTGGTGTGGAGGTAACTGCTAGGTCAACTTTAAACAAATTTGGCAATTTTTTTATCGAGACTAACTGGGGGAAAAAGATAATTATTGTAATTTTTATTTCTAATTATTTTAACTTATATTTATTTTTATGGCGACACATGCTCATGATCTCCCTCCGTTTGTTAAGGAGAATATTTTGGTATTTAAATTTTAAAATTATAATTTTTTCTGTCAAGCATAGATTACACCTATCGCTTAAGCTTTTAGGGGTCCTAGCCTTGCCTATGAGTCATTTATTTGGAGAACTATGTTACTTTCTTTTAATTCCCAGTATTTCCTAAAAAGCGCAGTTTGGTATTTTAAACTAGGGTTAGTGAAGAAGTGCCTGTGGGTATAATGCCGTTGCTTCCAAATTCCGCGGAAATTCTGATATAAACATTCAGTCTCCCCTGATTTTCCTTATATATATATATATATATATATATATATATATATATGTTGTAGAAGAATATCCTGTACTACCCCGTGATGGATATGGTCCAGTCTATAAAAGACTGTGACTAGAGCGAACTATAGAGTCGTCGCCACCAGACTGACGACTCTAAGACACTGTCAGCTCACTGCCTTCGGGTAGGGGGCGCTCTCTGCTTCCGAGAAGAGAGCAATAACCCAGTCGTGGTTCCGCCGAAGAGTAGAGACACGACTGGGGAATAATAGACAGACATTTTTTGACTGGGCCATATAGCCCAGAAAGTCCAGATATAAACTGACCATGTGGCATATGTTGTCCTTTCTGGGAGGGACAGCTAAATAATGCCGTCGCCACCAGACTGACGACTCTACGACACTTTCAGCACTCTGCCTTCGGGTAGGGTGCGCTCTCTGCTTCCGAGCAGAGAGCAATAACCCAGTCGTGTTTCCGCCGAAGGGTAGAGCCACGACTGGGGAATAATATACAGACATTTTTTGGCCGGGCCATATAGCCCGCAAACCCCAGTCATAACTGACCATGTTGCACTTACTGGGAGGTACAGCTAAATAATGCCATCATCGTTAGACTACTCTATTACACTGTCGGCCCTCTATCTTCGGGTAGAGGGCGGTCTCTGCTTCCGAGCAGGGAGCAATAACCCAGTCGTGGTTCCGTCGAAGGGTAGAAGCACGACTGGGGAAAAATAGACAGACATTTTTTGGCCGGGCCATATAGCCAGGAAATCCCAGTGATAACTGATCATGTGTCACATGTTGCCCTTACTGGCAGGGACAGCTAAATAATGCCATCGTCACTAGACGAGAGCATACGTCACTAGATGGAAGTATTGTTCACTAGACTAGTGTTAAATATTATTGTTACATTATTCTTTTCCTGATTATCCCCTCATATTAGATTGGCGACGAAGACGGTCCGTAATTTTATTGAATTATAATTTCAAAATGAAGTTTATACCACCGAAAGAAATATCGCATGCGGATTGTTTATCAAGACTGATTCCGAAAAAACCCGAATTACTAGAAGAAACGGTAATAGCGGCGCTGAAAGAAGAAAAGGAACTAAAGGAGGTAGTAGTAAACACCGTTAGCGTATTACCAGTAACATCGGGAGAAATGGAAAAAAATGGCGAAAACTGATGAATATATTGCTAGAATCATGAAGCAAATCAAAGAAAATAAAGGAGAAAAAACTTCCCCATTTTCCATTAGCAACGAAACATTGATGTATGCTCATAGAGTGGTAATATCAAGGGTGTTGAGAAAAAGAATTTTAAAAGAATTCCATCTAGGTCATCCAGGCATTTCACCAATGAAGTCCTTGATGAGGAGTTACGTGTACTGGCCTGGAATGGACAAAGATATCGAAGAATCAGTGAAACAATGTAAAGGCTGTCAGCTAGCAGCTAAATCACCGCCCGTAAGAACACAGTCGTGGTCTAAAACTGATGTGCCGTGGTCAAGAATTCATGTAGATTACGCAGGACCGATAAAAGGTGAATACTATCTAATTATGGTAGATATCGTTTTTCAAAATGGCTTGAGGTATATAAATTCAAGCGACCAACAGCGGCAAACACGATTAAGACTCGAAATGAACTTTTAGCCGGCTGGGAGTACCGAAAACACATGTAAGCGATAACGGGACTATGTTCACTGGATCCGAGTGTAAGAATTATTGCGAGGCGTTAGCTATAGAACATGTTACGACACCCGCATATAATCCAAGGTCAAATGGGCAGGCGGAGAGATTCGTCGATACATTTAAGAGGGCAATGAGGAAAGCAGATAGACTCGACACGGATGAAAAACAAACATACAAACCTTTTTGATGGTGTATAGGATTACACCTAATCATAATATCAAAGGTAATCTATCTCCTGCAGTAGTAATGTACGCGAGGAAGATTAGGTCAATCTTCGATAGATTATTATTAAGGAAAGGAAAATGACCCCAAGAAAACAAAACTCGGAGACAAATTTTTACAAAGAAGGCGAAAAAGTCTTCTTCAAAAATTATCGCGCAGGAATATGTCTGTGGGAAGAAGGCGCAGAGAGCAATAACCCAGTCGTGGTTCCGCCGAAGGGTAGAAGCACGGCTGGGGAAAAATAGACAGACATTTTTTATATATAATATATATAAGTGATCATTGAAGTCAACTCTCAGAGGCGACAGACTATATCATGCTAGGCGCAATCATCAAGTATGAAACAGTCTGTCGCCACTGAGTGTTGACATCAATGTACACTTTTATATTTACATACGCTCTATCTCTGATATTCAGCAATTTAGCCTATATATATATATATATATATATATATATATATATATATATATATATATATATATATGTTGTAGAAGAATATCCTGTACTACCCCCGGATGGATATGGTCCATCTATAAAAGACTGTGACTAGAGAGAACTATAGAGTCGTCGCCACCAGACTGACGACTCTACGACACTGTCAGCTCTCTGCTTTCGAGGAGACGCTCTCTGCTTCCGAGAAGAGAGCAATAACCCAGTTGTGGTTCCGCCGAAGGGTAGAGACACGACTGGGGAATAATAGACAGACATTTTTTGGCTGGGCCATATAGCCCGGAAAGTCCAGATATAAACTGACCATGAGTCATATGTTGCCCTTACTGGGAGGGACAGCTAAATAATGCCGTCGCCACCAGACTGACGACTCTACGACACTGTCAGCACTCTGCCTTCGGGTAGGAGGCGCTCTCTGCTTCCGAGAAGAGAGCAGTAACCCAGTCGTGGTTCCGCCTAAGGGCAGAATCACGACTAGGGAAAAATAGACAGATATTTTTTTGCCTGGTTATATGGCCGGAAAGATCCACAATAAATAGACTTTGTGTCACATCTAGCCTTGCGTGGGAAGGTTGGCAAGTACTGACATCGTTACTAGACGAGAGCATACGTCAGGAGACGGACACATACGTCCTAGGCAGAGACATTGTGTACTTAATTGTTATACCTGTTATTATTCGTTGGTGTTCCTGTATTGTCTGTTGATTTATTGTATTGTGGTATAATAAATCCCTATTAATATACTTTCAGTGTAACCTATTATTCTTGCACTATTCTTTTCCTGATTATCCCCTCACGGGATATATCAATATATATGTCTTATAGTGGGTTATACGTTCTAGTGTAACGTAGTTGCATGTTGAAACAGATTAACTGAATTTGGCCTCGTTAGTAGATAGGCCACTATAAGTTATAAAAGGGGTTATAAAACAAGAAAATCAAATTGAGTATAGAAACAACATTTCTATATACACAGATATCAATTAATTGTTTTTACAAATAAAGTATTGTTCGAAGGACCTTAAAATATTAATAGCAATAAATGCTGAAAGATGGTTTGTGCGTATGTATGCGGAAGCGTTTGTAAGTTTGGAATGTCTTTGAAGTCTCCGCTCATTTGGTCGGGTAAGTAGCTCGGGGACAGCGAAGAAGAAGATGAGAGGGAAAGGAGGCGAGCACAGTGGATCGCTTGACGAGGTCAAGGGACGTGATAATTATGCTCGCACTTTCTCAACTGACGATACTTTCTGCGTCGGCTTTTTATTTCGTCTTTGTGAGTCCCAGCAAGTCACTTGGGAATTCACACCCGTATTTAATTCTGGGCTCCCCATTGGATGATAAATAAAATTCGCGTTGGCTCGCGAACAGAAATTTGATATTTATTAATTTTTGGTTTTCTACCGGAACATATACGTGGAGTCGGGTGCGCAAAGACCAGTTTTGGTCATTTGCTTTCTGGATCAAACACCCAGTCCCTCGCTTTGCTCGGTATCACCACAGTTTAACCGTAATGACGAGCTGTGATACAGCGAAACAGATCTGTCTCCCGATGACTATATATATATATATGTGTATATGTAGGATAAATGGCTGAATATAGGGAATTTTACAAGATCTGGTACAAAATGGATTAACTCCGATATATTTTTAATTTATTTGTTTAAAGATTTATTTAGTAGATACTCGTAGATACTCTGTTTTTTATTTTCATTTTCTAATTAAACAGTATATTTATTCATATTATCGATCATTTAAGCCGGTAGATATAAATAAATGAACTGTTTAATTATATATATATATATGTTTTTAATCATATCACCCCGAGCAAGGCGGTAACGCCACTGAACCGCAGGGGGCTACGTAACAGTGAAAAGAATGAAAAGAGAAAACCGGAAACCACATCCTAAACATGGAACAAAGTATGAGCCCCTTCACATGTTCAATAGACGTGGGTGGAGTGTGAACCGGGCGATAAAACAGGGTATCTAATCAAATTAGTGTATCCATTAGAAATAGTGTTTAAACAAATAGATTAAAAATATGTCGGAGTTACTCCATTTCGTAAGGGATTTCGAAAAATTTCATAAATAAATTGTTTGCTTACATTTTTTTATGTATACAAAACAAAGCAAATATGAATTCTTGGAAAAATCAGGAAGATGTGTGTTTAAAGGTTTTATTTCTGGATTTGGAAAAGTCCTTCTTGCTCGAGTGATCTAAGCGATATAATTTGACGCGGTTTCAAGTCCTGCCAAAGGACGCATATTTTTCTAACAACAATTATCGATTATTCAGGCCGGTAGATATAAATAAATATGCTGTTTCCTCAAATACGAGTATCTGTTAAAAATAAATTATGTATATTTGAACATTATTTTTTATCAATACTCGTATTTAAGCAGATATTCCGTTTATAACCAAAGAAGTATTATATATTTATTTCTACCGACCTAATTATTTACGATAAATTTTCATTACGAAAATGTGTGTCATTTTACAGGATTCGTACCTGCGACCCCTACCCACTTAGGGAAAGCCAGCATGTGATCTGGCGCGTCTTAGACCTCTCGACCACGAATGACGATCAGTCTAGACGAAGTCAAATTAAACCTATAACACAATTTTCGAATTCATCGTAATAATCATCCCTGCTCTGAAACGTATCGTAATGTCAACAAATGTAAACATGTTATGGAAATCAACGAATTAATTCGTGGTCGAGATATCTAAGACGCGCCAGATTACATGGTAGCTTCCCCTATGTAGATAGGGGTCGCAGGTTTAAATCCTGCTGAATGACACACATTTTCGTAATAAAAATTTCCCGTAAATAAATAGATAATAGAAATAAATATATAATACTCTTTGATTATAAAGAGAATATCTACTTAAATACGAGTATCGATCAACAATAATGTTCAAACAAATCATTTCAAATTGTCAGTTGTTTACAACCCAGTTTCATTAATATATATATATATATATATATATTAAATCATGTACAATTTTTTATATATCCACTACAAATCGTGCATTTGTTTCGACATTGAAACTAAAATGACTCATCAGGTGATGTGCACAGGAATGGAAAGCCAAATATGAGAAAATAGGCTTTCTATTCCTGTCCAAACCACCTGAGGAGACATTGTACTTTCAATGTCGAAAAAAAATGTAGGATTTCTAGTGGATATATAAAAAAATTGTACTTGTTCTAAAATATAATTTATAATAAGTATTCACAGGTCTATGTATTATGTATCGAGCACTGTTTTAAATTAATGTTTTGGACGTTGTAAAAAGATTTTTTCTTCGTTCCTTAATCACTCGTATATATATATATATATATATATTGAAGAAATCTTATTGTGTCTAGTATATATATATATATATAGATATATATATATATTGAAGAAATCTTATTGTGTCTAGTATATATATATATATATATATATATATATATATATATATATATATATATTGAAATCTTATTGTGTCTACTAATAAGATAGGAGAAATCAATTTTCTAAGACTAAAGTGTATTAAAAGTGATTTAATCCCTAGATCATACGCAGAGAATTTGCGTCTAGATACTTACATTTCATCATTCTTGGCTGATCTTGTGTTGTCACAAGTAGGATATTTAATGGCAAAAGTGATGGAAACCTGAAATAGAAGGAAAAAACTAAATACCATGAAGTATTTTTCTCAACAATGAGTAATTTTCTAACGATTATTAAAAGATTATATTTTTCAAGAAAAATAGAAATCATTAAATACATGAATAGCAACATACTATTAAACTAGAGGCATGAAACCACAGTAAACTGCAAACACATTAAAGAACGAACCTTACAAAAACTAAAATGCTAAAAACTACAAAAGCCAAACTTAGGATTCCTAGAAACGATAAACCATTATAATATTAACCTTAAATTTTACCTTTATTTCATGCCCCAAACTGTGACCTAATTTTAAAGTTTTATATAAAATTAAATTATTTTAAATTAAGGTTAAATATACAAAAATAGATTAATTATAAAAACTAAGTTTAAATACAAACATATGTGTAGTCGTATAATTCTCTAATAAAGACATGTTCACAAAATAGCAAACTCTATTCGCACTTTATCGCACTCACTCCTACTCCTCCCCACCCCATATACATTTCCTTTTTTCCCCTTTTATTAAACCAAATAACTAGTTATTGAGCTGTAAAGGAACATATCTAATCTTCTAATGTTTAATCTGTCTACAGAATTTTCAACACATTCATTAATCAACTCTTTCCTCTACCTCGTCCCTATTTTTGTTCAAAATTCTGACAACTTACAAATCTGATTTCACCATCTTCCACAATTCGCCAAATATGAGAAACAGAAATTCCATTCCTCTCCATACTACCTGATGAGACATTGGCATTCCAATGTCGAAACAAAATGTACACTTTGTAGTAGATAATTTGTACATGTTCTAAACTACAATTTATAATAAATATTCACAGCTGTATTTTATATCGAGCACTGTTTAAACTAATGTTTTGAACATTGTAAATTTTTTTCTTCGTTCCTTATTCACTTGATATATATATATATATAGCACCTAATGAGATAGACGAACTTACTTAGGTTTCACTTAAACGGATCGTCAGGGAAAGCTGGCCAGCTTTCCCTAACGATCTGTTTAGGAGAAACCTAGGTAGGTTCGTCTGGCTCATTAGGTGCTATTTAGTTTGCTCTACTTTTGTATTGAACGCTTTCTGTTAGATGATTACTGGTGTCGGGTGTTTTCTTTGGGCTTAGTGCTGATTTCGGTCCGAACACTTTTAACTGACTTTCATGCCCTAAGCTCTTTCTTTTTTTTACAACCATTTTTCCTTTCGTTCGATAGTTTTCGAGGAAGGTGTTCGAGACGAGTATAATTATAATCTCGTTTATATATATATATATATATATATATATATATATATATATATATATATATATATATATGTCAGATTAAATAGATTGCAAACGATCATATTAACTACACGTCTTACGTTGAATCTTTCCGACCATTCATCCATCTGTAGACATCTACAACAAAATTCCTTGCCACATTCACAATATTAAAAATTAATGATCGATAATACACATATTCTACATCAAGCAAATCAAACAAGAAACAACAAAAGCAAACTAAAGATTCTCGAGGAAATATTCATTAAAACACTTAAGCTGTCAATTAATAGAATCAGCCATATATATATATATATATATATATATATATATATATATATATATATATATTATTTCGGGTTAAATTATTTATTTCGCTTTTATTGATAAAACATGGCTTACAATCGTTTTTTTGTTTAGCTTCTTTCTGTCTACCGAGACAATCTATACCTATTTTATACACAGTTTCACTTAGAACCAATCTCTTGTATTTGAAAACTGCTATTAATCAGTAATGTTCCCGAATCCTGATGAATAGAGCGAAAAGCAGAATCCGGCCTGAGATAGGACAAGAACAGTGCAGGTTCGTCAAATACAATGGAACAAGGAACGCTATATTTATGATTAGGATGTTCTCCGAAAGCTCAATACAAATAAAGAAGGACTTGTACCTATGTTTTATCGATTATGCAAAGGCATTCGACAAAATACGCCACAAAGAATTGATGAAGATACTCAGCAGCCTTGAGATATTTGGGAAAGACATAAGAGTAATTAAGAATCTCTATTGGCAGCAAATTGCCTACATACGGACAGGTAACGAATTCAGCAGATATACAAAGATAGAAAGGGGCTTTTCACCGGATTTGTTCAACTTGTACAGCAAGACTATGTTGAGGACCCTAGATGTTATGGCAGGATTTGCAATCGGAGGCCCCAACTTAAATAACATAAGGTACGCAGATGATACAATGCTGATTGCAACACGGAAAGGAAGCTACAAGACCTCCTACAGAAGGTAGCTGATAAGAGTGACAAAAAAGAACTACAAATAAACTGCAAGAAAACCGAATGCATGGTCATCAGTAAAAAGAGCAGCCCAAAATGCCAAATACATTTATTCAATTAAGCAGGTTCAAAAATTAAAAGCCTGTTAAATGTTCTAACATAAAAAACAGAAAATACGACACAGAGATCCGAAGGCGAATTGGAATGGCGAAAGAAGCATTCCAGAAGTTGAGTAAAGTATTAAGAAACAGGACAATTTTGCTAGAAACAAAGAGAGAGTACCGGATTACTATTTGATGTCTGTTCTTCAATGTGGCAGTAAATGTTGGACAATATCAACAAAGATGAAAGGAAAACTTGAAGCAGCTGAAATTTGGTTCTACAGAAGGATGCTGCAGATATCGTAGACGGTGCATGTGAGCAATGATTAGGTTTTTGGAAAGGATAGAAACAAAAGGAAAACTAATATTAATCATCAGAATGAGACAACTGAAGTTCCTGGGACATGCAATGAAGAAGAAGGGCTTGGAGAACCTGATACTAACCAGATAGAGGGAAAAAGAGACAGAGGAAAACAGCGGATGAAATATTTGAAGGGCCCGAGCAAGTGGATGACAGAAAGGGGTGTTACAGGAGAAAGTTTGCTAAGAGCCACCAGGAATACGGAGACGTGGAAGGCCATGATCGCATACGTTCTGAAAGAACAAGTCACGTAGAAGAAGAAGAATGTTCTATATCCACATTCTTCGTTCATTAATAGGTCTTTGAAATTTTAACTGTATTGATTTCTATCCAGAGATCTTGGCGGTAAAATTACTAGATCTGATATGAATGTTAGCATAGTAAGACTCTATATTGATTTAGAAGTATCATATTTTGGTAGGTAATTCAAAACTTCAGGATATTAGATGGGAAATTACAAAAATCCGAAGGAACCATTGATAGTCTAGCGAAGGATATTAAAGATCGATTAAGGGTTTTCTACTGATAATAGGTTAAATAAATTATTGCAACGTTGAGTTTTCTCCAGGCACTTGAGAATATTTAGTTGAACGCTTTGTTGAGTTAACAACAAAAAAAAAATAGCAGAAAAAAAAAACCCTGAATAAAGAAATGCACAATAGAAAGACTTCCCTGCTATGCTAATGACGTCAGACCTTTTGCACCCTTTGGTGACTGCTGCATTGTAACATCACGTGGTTTGTAACTCGATTAAAGAAATTTTGTCTCCAATTAAGGTTTTCTTTTTTTTTTAACATCACTATGAAGTAAGTAAACGTTTTCATGAATAGATTTTCTTTTTTTGGAGAGTTCCGAAGTTTAGTGAAAGCAATACAATTTGTTCCAAGCTTAAAAAAGATTGCTTTAAGTTAGATCTTATACCTTCACTCGTACGTTTGTTTTTTGTTCCTACAAGGCTAAAGAGTCACTCAAAGTAGAGGAGTTCTAAATAAGGTCGTAGTGGCGTACAATAGGTGCATATTATGAATACTACTTTCTCAAATGCGTTTAACAGAAGTCACGAAAAAGACACCTGTAGTTTTAAGCTGGAACTGAGAACGTTTGAGAAGAATCGATCGAATAAGTTTGCTTTAGAGTGCCTCATTCAAGACAACTTGAAAGACAGTTTTGATGTAAAATTTTCGTCTCGCGTACCGTAATCTTTGAGGTCGTAGGTGCGATAAATGCATTGCAAACATAGCAAACGTGAGTGTGTTAGTGCACCATAGCCTGACGGAGCCTATCCCTTTTCAGACTAGTTTAGAATTCAGTTTTCCTTCTATTACACTGATTGACTCCTGATGTTTAGAGAACAGAGTCTGCCTTATTATTTAATCCATAATGGAGATAAAAAAACTGATATATAACTGATATATTCCGGAAAGGGATATATATATATTATATGAAGTAGGTAAACGGGTAAGACAATCTAGCAAGTAGCCGTAATGGACTGGTATTCGTCGTAGTCGTATGCAGTATGCTTAGGCGTAAGTTTATGCAATAGGCGTAGACAATAGACGTTCCAATTGGCATAGTCCTGTTTGTCCTCGCTTTAGACTGTATTTATGGCTGACACCAGCCAGTCATGTTACTGTGAGGGGAAACCAAGGTGTATGCATATTCATTACATCAATAACTTTCCCAAGAGCTTGTGTGCAAAAGTGAACGCTGCAGAATAACCCGGAATTTGAATTTTCCTTTCTTTATAATACCAGCACACATAGCTGAGGTTAGATTAAGACACATAAAGTGTTTAGACAAAACAGCGACCAAAACAATTGACGGAAGTTTATATGAACGTTACACGCTCTGATTGAGATACCTTACCTGGAGCATCTGTTGGGATACAACCATCTGCAAGACCTCGAGTAAAACTCGTATATACGATATATCTCTAGATACTAGTCGGTTCGTTGTTGGGATTCAACTATCCCCAAGACCGAGTAGAACTTATATATACTATATATCTCTAGATACTAGTCGGTTCGTAGTTGGGATTCAACCACCCCCAAGACCGAGTGGAACTCTTATATATGACATATCTCTAGATATTAGTCAGTTCGTTGTTAGGATTCGACCATCCCCAATATCTCGAGTGGAACTCGTATATACGATATATCTCTAGATACTAGTCGGTTCGTTGTACTGCCTCAGAAAATATCTAATTACTTTTGATATGTTCTATCGTAACAAGGGCCAGATCAGGCTTAATTAAAAAAAAATAGAAAAAACACCAAGATCTCGAGTGGAACTCGTATATACGATATATCTCTAGATACTAAAAATGAATGTGCAGAATTTTTATGTGCAGATATAGAGTTCAAATTTCTCATATAAAACAATGGTCAAATGTTTAATGTTCGTGCATCGACAAATTAAGCATGAAATTAATGTTTAAAATATTTTAAAATATTTTCTTAAAAAAGGTGTTAAGCAAACATATTAAGAGAACAAGGGTTCTCTACTCTACTGTAAGTGTTATTGCTGGAAAATTCCTTTCAAAAATTACTGTTTTCTACAAGCAGTAGTTTATGTATAAGATCTTTAATGACCAAAGACGCATGTGGTTGATGTATAATAGGGCCTCAGTGCATTTTAGTCACATTTATAGAGATGCGCTGTCTGATATTGTTGTGGAACCTAGACTCACCTCAACAGGGACTCACCCACTGCTATATTAATAGTTGTGTGATAGCACCAGTGGGGGGAAACAGACAGTAGCACTGTGCGCATGACCGCAGTCGACTACCAAGGACTATATTAGATTCGTAAGTTCTGTTTACTGCACCTTCTTCTTTGTAACCTTTCCTGTAAATACATCTTTCTTTAACCTACACCTCGGGTTCCGTGTTATATTTCCGTGGACCCACTTTTGGCGCCACATCAGATATCTAGTATGAAAGATGGATAGGCAGTAGATGACCGGTTCCATGGCCTACACGTCCACCCAACTTCAATTCTTTCGGTTTTTTATATGTAGGGCTAATTAAAACATAAATAATTAAGAGACTCTTCATCAACGTGTCATGGGGTCTGCAATACCATTCGGTTCCCTGTGGAACTATTTCAAAGATTCACAACGCAGTAATAGGATCGGTGTATGCGTGTGTAGAAGCAAGCGGGTGACATTTTGAACATTTATTGTGGTTTGCTGTGTTGGCCTTTTGGACATATTTTATATGGACATTTTAAGTTGTTTTGTACTTGGAACCCGCCTTCAATGATTGTGAAAAGATTTTGGGATTGTATCTTGGATTGTATATTTAAGAGTGTTTACCGTAAATTTTAAAATTGAAAAGCGAAGAGTGTACAGATATATATATATATATATATATATATATATATATATATGCTTATATGTACTTTTGACCATGCTTTGGCGTGAGAAATCCGTTCTTTATAAAATTATTTTTGTTAACTCCTGTTTACAGGATGCGATGGGAACATTATCGCTATTTTATCTTAAAAATTTCGCGCAAGGACGTTGATTGCTTGTTTTTATATTGTCTATAGGAGGGTCAGTTAGGCACCGTATGTGAGAAAAAGAGCACCATGACGCAATTTAGTCTGCCAGAAATTTAGAAACGTCTTGATGTACTACTTAGCCTTCATGCCGGAAACTCCAATACCAATATTGCAATGTTTAGGTGTCAATCTGAGGACAGTGCAGAGGGAAAGAGTTGGATGATATATCAAATCAACATCATGGTGTTTGGAGGGATCACTGGTGGTTGTGATGTTATGCCTTCATTCATCTCACAGAGCCTCGGACCTAACACAGAAGCCTACATCAAGTCTCTTGTGGAGTGAGTGCATCATTGCACACAAACAGGAGAACTCAGCCATA
Source organism: Ascarosepion bandense (assembly GCA_037127315.1). Classification (NCBI taxonomy): domain Eukaryota; kingdom Metazoa; phylum Mollusca; class Cephalopoda; order Sepiida; family Sepiidae; genus Ascarosepion; species Ascarosepion bandense. Next base: position 880,251 of record JBBBDQ010000245.1, read on the forward strand.
GCTGTCAGTATCTGCGATCATCCCTTATATCTGGATCCCCAGAGTTCAACACCCTTGATGGTCCTGAGTATGATGGTAAACTGAATTCAGCAGCAAGGCCGCTGATCAGAAGGTTGTGAAGAGCATGGAACCACCTCTTAATTGATGTTCCTAGGTCCACCCTGACCAGGATTGGTAGCACCTGTTGCTATGGGCAAATTATTAACCCCCAAACTGGGGTCAAAACACTATGAAAGTATAAAAATACTCTTATAGAAATATATACATAAAAAAGATTTTTAGAGAAAAATATACATTTTTGAAAGAAAAATATTACCAACAATACATTTTTGAAGAAAACATTATTGCCATAACATTTTTGAAGGAAAAAGAATTCTTAGCAAGACAATTTTGAATACAAAACTGGAAGACATTTTCAGTTTTCTAAAATAAACAAGAATAAAAACAAAAATTTAATTAAAATCTGACTAAATTCACCTTCTCACTATAACCGTACAACCGAATATAAAAACATCACCTTTTGGACATTAAATAAACCACAGAGGTTGATATGCCGTTAACCAAAACTCAAACTCAGAACTCAACCCCGTTGATTATTATGCGTTGGGTGTGTGCGTGTGTGTGTGTGAAAGATGTATTTTGGTGGCAACGAATTTCGAATATTTCTGATATATATATATATATATATATATATATATATATATATACACGCATATATATACTTATATATACTTAGGCGGGTGCGTGTGTTTGTTTGTGAAAATGTATTTTGGTGGCAACAAATTTCGAATATTTCTTATAAACACACACACACACACACACACACACACACATATATATATATATATGCATTCTTGGGTGGGTGTGTGTGTGCAAGATGTATTTTGGTGGCAACGAATTTCAAATATTTCTTATATATATATATATATTTGTGTGTATGTGTGTATGTAGATATATTCTTTTCTTTCCAATCTCAAATTCATCTGGATATCATTTGCTCATGTCAGCCATCGCAGCCTTCGGTCGGATATCAAATGTAAACTCCGGATTTACGTCGAGTAAGAAATATGCTCAATCCTTCCCCAGGCATTTTTCACTTTCAAATGCCATTCTGCAAAACTAATATTTTTAGGCAAACATAATCGTCGATGCATTTCGTTGTGATGGTGATTAAAAAAAAAAAAAAAAGAAAAAACGCCCGAGCGCGCACTGTTATAATTAATTAATTGTTATAATTAATTTTAAATTTTAAATTTATTCATTCTGGCATATTTCTTTTCACAGTAACAATAAATTTGTCTATGAAATTCACTTCTAGGGATGATCAAAATGCTTGGGTAGGAGAAAACTACGACGACTTATTTTAAATTTCATCTTAACATAAAGAAACTGATTATAGAATTGTCAAGAATCAGTATAAAAATAGATTAATATGTCTATATTATTCAATTATATATATATATATATATATATATATATATATATATATATATATTTGTCATCCACATACAAGCCCGTTTCGCTGTATCACAGCTCAATGTGTGTGTGTGTGTGTGTGTGTGTGTGTGTGTGTGTATACAGTGGTCGATGGAAAAATAGCCGTCTAAATTTTGCAAACTTTAATTACTTGTGGCTGCCATGAGTGCCAATTAGGGTTAATGAATGAAATTCTAAAAAAAGTAAAAGTGAATTTAAAAATTACTGATGATGAGGATATTCAGGATAGATAAACTGATTTGAATATTCGAGAAATCTTATTTATTTAATATTCACGATATCTGGAAAAATTCGGTGAATTGGTTCCTTATAACTCATTTGGTTTAAACTTATCGGATATAACAATAGCTCTCTCTTTCCAGAGAGGCGTAGGTCCAAATCCTGCTAAACATCGATTTGTTTTCCTTTATTTTGACTTTCAGTTGGGTGGACGAAAAAAGATTTTCTAACAAATAGATGAAGCACCTGCATAAGTGAGAGTATCCACAATCTGTCGGATAAATAAAAAAAACATTCTAACGAAATTATCTCCGTTTACTGTGCAAATATGACAAATTCAGGTAAAATGTTCATTTCGCTTACAGGTACAATTCAGGCCAATCAGGATTTGTTATTGGAGGCCACAATTTGAACAACATAAGGTATGCAGATGATACAGTGCTGATTGCAGACATGGAAAGAAAAGTACAAGACCTCCTATAGAAGTTAGCTGTGGAGAGTGACAAAAATTACAAATAAACTGTAAGAAAAATGAATGCATGGTCATCAGCAAAAAGTTTAACCCAAAATGCCAAATACAGGTGGAGGATACCAGAATCAAGCAAGTACAAAAATTTAAATACCTAGGAAGTGTTCTAACAGGAGATGGAAAGTGTGATACAGAGATCCAAATGTAAATTGGCATGGCGAAGTAGCATTCCAGAAGCTGAGTAAAGTACTAAGACACAGGAAAATTTCACTAGAAACAAAGAAAAGAGTGCAAGATTGCTATGTGATGTCAGTTCTTCAATAAGGCAGTGAATGCTGGACAATATCATTGAAGATGAAAAAAAAACTTGAAGCAGCGGAATTTCAGCAAATTTACAAAGATAGAAAGAGGTGTAAGACAAGGGTGTGTCTTTTCACAGGATCTGTTCAACTTGTACAGGGAGAATATTTTGAGGACCCTAGATGCTATGCCAGGATTTGTTATCAGAGGCCACAATTTGAACAAAAGATTCGCGAATGATACAGTGCTGATTGCAGACACGGAAAGAAAAGTACAAGACCTCCTATAGAAGTTAGCTGTGGAGAGTGACAAAAATTACAAATAAACTGTAAGAAAAATGAATGTATGGTCATCAGCAAAAAGTTTAACCCAAAATGCCAAATTCAGGTGGAGGATACCAGAATCAAGCAAGTACAAAAATTTAAATATCTAGGAAGTGTTTTAACAGGTGATGGAAAGTGCGATACAGAGATCCGAAGGTGAATTGGCATGGTAAAGGATGCGTACCAGTAGCTGAGTAAAATATACTAAAACAGAAAAATTTCACTAGAAACAAAGAAAAGCGTGTTAAATTGCTATTTGATGTCAGTTCTTCAGTATGGCAGTGAATGCTGGACAATATAATCGAAAATGAGTCAAAAGCTTGAAGCAGCGGAAATGTGGTTCTACAGAAGGATGCTGTGGATATCATGGACCGAGCATGTGAACAATGATGAGGTGTTGGAAAGAATGGCAACAAAAAGAAAATTAATAGTGAGCATCAGGAAGAGACAACTGAAGTTCCTGTGACATGCAATAAGGAAGGAGAGCTTGGAGAACCTGATACTGACTGGCCAGGAAAAAGAGAAAGAGGAAGGCAGCGGATAACATATTTGAAGGGCCTGAGCAGGTGGATGACGGAACAGCGGTTGCGTGTTGTAACAGGAGAAAACATAGTAAGAGCCACCATGGATAGGGAGACGTGAAAAGCCATGATCGCCTACGTCCTGAAAGAACAGGGCACATAGAAAAAAGACAAGATAGTCAGAGCGTATCGGATTTAACGGTAGCTCTCTCTCACTTTCTCTCTGTCTCTGTCTCTCTCTACACAGTGAGGCGCAGGTTAAATCATACTATTTATATATCATCTACTGGTTTGAATCTTTAAACACCTTATTAATGAAATGTTAACATTCTTATGTAAACATTTCATTAATTAGGTTTTTAAACATTCATACCAGTAGACGATATATAAATAAATATACTGTTTAATAAATAAACCGCGCGTCTACACAAATACGATTATCGAGTAAAAATAAGGTTAAAATTACAATAAAATGTATTTCTTCTTCTTCTATGTGCCCTGTCCCTTCAGGACGTAGGCGATCATGGATCTCCACGTCTCCCTATCCCTTGTGGCTCTTAGTATGTTTGTTCCTGTTGCTCCTGGCAACCCCCTTTCCGTCATCCACCTGATCAGACCCTGCAAATATGTTATCCGCTGCCTTCCTCTGTCTCCTTCCTTCTATCTGTCCAGTCAGTATCAGGTTCTCCAGGCTCTCCTTCCTCACTGCATGTCCCAGGAACTTCAATTGTCTCTTCCTGATGCTCAGCATCAATATCCTTTTTGTTGCCATTCTTTCTAACACTTCGTCGTTGCTTGTATGCTCAGTCCACGATATCCGTAGCATCCTTCTGTAGAACCACATTTCGGCCGCTTCCAGTTTTGTCCTCATTTTCGATGATATTGTCCAGCATTCACAGCCGTATTGAAGAACTGACATCACGTAGCAGTCTAGCACTCTTTTCTTCGTTTCTATTGAGATCTTAATGTGTGTTAGTATTTTGTTCATCTTCTGGAACGCGTCCTTTGCCATGCCAATTCGCCTTCGGATCTCCGTGTCGCACTTTCCATCTCCTGTTAGAACACTTCCTAGGTACTTAAATTCTTGGACTTGTTTGATTCTGTTATCCCCTACCTGTATTTGGCATTTTGGGTTGTATCTTTTGCTGACGACCATTCACTCAGTTTCCTTACAGTTTATTTGTAGTCCTTTCTTGTCACTCTCCACTGCTACTTTCTGTATGAGATCTTGCAGTTTACTTTCCGTGTCCGCAATCAGTACTGTATCGTCCGCATATCTTATGTTGTTCAGGTTGTGGCCTCCAATAACAAATCCTGGTGTGTCATCTAGGGTCCTCAAAATATTCTCGCTGTATAGGTTGAACAAATCCGGTGAAAAGACACATCCTTGTCTTACGCCTTTTTCTATCTTTGTGTATCTACTGAGGTCGTTACCTGTCCGTATGCAGGCCGTTTGCTGCCAGTAGAGATTCTTGATTATTCTTATGTCTTTGCCGAAAATGTCGAGGTTGCCTAGCATTTCCATCAATTCTTTGTGTCGTATTTTGTCGAATGCCTTCGCGTAATCAATGAAGCATAGGTACAAGTCTTTCTTCATTTGTAATGCCCTTTCAGAGAGCATCCTAATCATGAATATGGCATTCCTTGTTCCAGTGTCCTTGACGAACCCGCACTGTTCCTGCCCTATCTCTGGCCTGATTCTGCTTCTCGCTCTATTCATCAGGATTCTGACCATCAGTTTTGTAATGTGACTCATTAAGCTGATAGTTCTGTGTAGTTCGCACTCGTTTGCACCAGGTTTCTTTTTTTTTTTTACCATGTATTATCGCAGATCCTCTTTTGCTATTACTCTCTTCTAAGAAAAAACTGAAACCGTATACGTCGCGAATTTTTTCCATCCTAAAGCAACAACTGTCTTTTTTTAAAGTCCACTTAATAAATATTGTTGTGAATAAATATTTTGGTCCCTTGCTGACCGTTGTAAATACGTTTTTTTTTAAAATTTTAAAATAAATTAGGCTTTAAAGTTAGGCCATTTTCTTAAGTTTTCATTTATTTATTACCAGATTACATGGTAAAATTCTAACATTTAAATTCTGATGAGTGGAGTATACGTTCCTAGCGTAAATAGGTCATGACTATGAGACTTTAGTGAGTGACCACCTGCCGTATGCGACCAGTTTTTGATGGCAGTAGGGGCGGTCGCATACGACAGGTTTTACTGTATATACAAACGTACAAAAACAATTCTATTGTATTGTATTGTATTCCACACAGGTACATGTAAATTGATGAACCTCTGTTTTATTTCTAGGACTATTTTATTAATATCAGCACTCAATGTGTAATATTATGTATATATATATATATATATATATATATATATATATGTGTGTGTGTGTGTGTGTGTGTGTGTGTTTTAAATTTGTGTATTTAGGCAGCAAATTCTCTTTTAAACAAGTTCACGTTCTAATGAAGCATTGCAATTTGTCAACCATTATATTTAAAGCAGAAAAACATGTACAGTAATTTTTAGCAACAATGTTTTTTCGCTTACATTTGTTACTATAACTCACACTCTGAAGACGATCTTGGAAAGAGGTTGAAAGTACTTGGGTACCTTCAGAAATGAATGAAAATAACATCTGTCAACGTTACAGCACATTTCTGACATGTTTTGATTGTAATACGCGAAAGATTATCCGTGAGTATGAATAGATTTTATTAAAAATAAGCAAACATATTGTTTGAAATTTATTTAATCTGACAGTTTTATTTTTCATGATGAGGTTAGCCGTTTTAAATTTTGTATAATTGTTGATTAACTTAAATTTTTTTAAGTCTACGCGATTTTTGGATCATATTTCAAAGTGCAGATTATAATTTAAGTTAAGATTTTGCAAGTTAATCATTATTATTGATAATGATGTTGGCAGTTTTCAATTTTTTATAATAGGTAATTAATTCAATTTTCTTCTTTTTATTGGTCACAGTATCATCCACAATTATGAAACATCGACCAATTCAAAAAGAAACTTAATTATCTATTTTAAGAAATTCAAAACTACCAACCTCATTATCGATAATAATAATATTCCTGCCAAATCGAAACTGTAGAGAACCTGTGTCGTTTAAGAATTTATATGTCCCTTGAAGAACTGTGTTCCTCAACTATCTACATCCACAAACAATTACATTGACTACACCACCACAAAATTGACGAGAAAATTGACATTGCAACTTTCTGACAGCAGCTCCATCTGATCACATTTAAACTCACATCGAGATCTTCCAGGACTTATCCGTGATATACTTGTTGACAATACATACATAATAGCATCATCCACATGCAAAAGAAGATTAAAAATAATAGAGGCATTACTAATAAAAAAGAGACATTCTACACTTAATAACATCTATGAACATGGTAACAATGTGCTTACCGTGCTCGGAAATCAACAAACAAGACTTTGCATAAACTTTTTATATGTTTATTTACAAGTAAAACAAAATTAATTCTTGATAATGGTTAAAAGTATAGATGAAAGCGCTCCAAAGTAAAAAAGCTTTGGACAATTCTTATATCATTTGAGTTCCGAAAAGCGAAATATTACACGAAAATATGAAAAAGTTTATATAAAAAAACTAATGATAATAACTTGTCTGTTATTTTAAAGAAACAAGTATATATATATATATATATATATATATATATATATATATATATATATATATTGGTTTAATCGATAGAATTTGTCATTTTAACTGAGCAGGTTCATGCCGACTTCGAAGTTTCGCGAGAACACCGTTATGATGTCATTACTTATTGGAGCTGGTTTGCCAAAATATCTTTTAACAGTAAAACTATTGAAAACATTATCATTATATATATATATATATATACATATATATATGTGTGTGTGTGTATGTGTGTGTGTGTGTTTGTGTGTGTGTGTGTGTGTATTTTCTGATAAAAATATAATTTAAATTATGCTATATTTATAGGTAAAAGTGATAAATATCTGAGACCCAGCCTGTGTAAATATATGAGTCGAGACTAAGATCAGTACCGAGTGGCTGCAGCCTTTTTCGGCTATTGAAATATTTTTGTTTATTGTTTTTGTTTTACAGTGTAATTTTGTATCTTGCTAAAAGGAATAAAAGCAACAATCCCAAAATCTACGAAGAACATACAATATGACTATATTGGTTTAAGATTCTAATTCAATTTATTCACTTTCCCAAGCATTTGTTCTCGATTTAGCAACTGACCAATCAATTCATGTTACCGTTACGTCATTTTGTTTTCATTTTCATGTTCTTTGTTTCTTCCATTCTTTCTCTATTTCGATTTCCCTTTGTCTGCATTAATTCCCCTCACTTCTTAAGCAACTCGATTCAACACCCCTATTGTCGGAGTGCGCATGCCCAGAATGGTTTTGCATTGGGCTCGGCTTCAGCACTAGCCGAGCCAAAACGAGAATTAAGAACACTCACTGATCTAAGCACTTGTAATTTCCGATTTGGTAACTGGAGAAAGCTTGTAAAATGCACTGAACATGCAAACGAATTAGTAATAATATTTATAAAGCTTGCTTTAGTCCAGCATAATGAGAAATAGTCGGAAATAAGAGCAGAAGTTAATTGTATTGGCCATCCATCACATACTGGATCGATCTCAACCGGAATACTGACCACTGGCACTTACCTCGGTCAGGAGTTAACCATTGCCAATGAAGGTTTACATTCAAGAATGTGATATAAATAGAGCTATGATTTTCCTCACTTTAGGTAGGGCAAATTTCTTAGCCCCGGAAATTCTAACCTGCAGCAGCACTCTCCTCATCGCACAAAGAGGTTGGATTGGTGTATTGATGCCAGCGAGACAGCGATGGTAGAGGCTGAGTTAAAAAGCAATTTTTGTCCTAAGCTCATATAGATAAAGATGAATAGGGTGACACTAAAACGGCCTAGTTTCACATCCAGCATTGGTGGGAAAGACGAAAGCCGTAAGGGATTACAGGGTGTTAATTAGAGTAAGGAGCAGAAATATTAATAATAAGCGGGAAGAGAAAAGAGTAATCAGGGTGACAGTAAATAGTTATTGACATTGCATTTAAATTTTTGCAGAGTAAAGTTGGTTGGAAAGCATGGAGCCAGAAGAGAGTTCCGCAAGTAAGAAGCACGAGGAAAATAAACAGTTAGCCTAGAACTTACGGGTGCATCTAGCCAGCCCAAATGTAACATGATGAGATATCGATGCTAGTCGAGATCTGCGCTTAATATCGAAAAGTCTAGGTACCAAAGCGAAGAGCTTATCCTGACAATTACTATGAAAGTATTTATTTTAAAAAAAGCCACAGAGAGACAACCTTATGGCGGTAACTGAAGCCAAGCCGCCATATCACTACCAATAATATTGCTGATTCATCTTTGGCTCTTATCAATGAGCTCAAGGTCATTCACAGGGGTAACGGTCCATATATGGCAGCAATATTCTAAACATGGACGAATTGTAAACTTACAGATATGTACACTATTTACATTATTCAGAGTTTTGTCCCCAGCTTTGCTGCCATGATTATGACGTTTTGGCCGTTGTACGCTCCGGCCTTCTTCAGGTGCTAGGAATTTCGAACCGAACTCTTTATTACGTTCACTAGTGTATATCATTCTTAAGGACACATGGATATAGACGTTGGTTAATTTCAATGACTTAGCCCAAAGAGTTGTGAGTTCAATACAGTGGTGAAAAATAACTTAGAAGAGTTAAGTTGAATGGTAGCTACATGGTGACCAGAAGCACATGAATTGAGAATGATATACCCCAGGGATCGTATAAAGGGTTCGGTTCTAAAGAAGGCTGGAGCGTAAAACAGCCGAAACGCCGTAAACATGGCTACAAAGATGAGGACAATAGTCCAAATAACGTAACTAATGTAAATACTACTTTATCTCAGAAGTATAGACAAATGCATTATAAATATGTAAGACTAGCAGTATAGCCCGGCGTTGCTCGGGTGTAATGAAAACTTTAAAACTATTCCATGATCCTGGAGCTCAGATTCTTTGGACATTGGCACAAAAGACTAAACAGCAATAGTTTTTTTCCAGTGTTCCACTCCTTCTATAACCCGATTTTTTCGATTATCGATTTGCGATATTTATCGAGGGGTACCTCGACACAAAACCTAGCTAAGAACACTCACAGACACTTATAGTACAACTGTGTAAATTTTCAAGAAAATCGGTTCAACCGTTTTGGAGTCTATAGGTAACGGATACACACACACACACACACACACACACACACACACACACACACACACACACACACACACACAAATTTCCATTTATAAATAAGTTTAGATAGATCACGGAGAGAAAAAATGTCTTGCACGAAAGGTTGAACTGAGTTTCTGAGCGGCTAACCTAGCAATGGATTCAATATAGTCTTTTCACTTAATGCCAGATTTTCTTCCAGTCAATTAGGATGTACTTAACAATAAGCAACTTATTACAAGAGACGCAGCGAGATGCAGTTTCTTTTTACAACTCTTCTCCTGTAAACAATCTATATGCAGAGGCCCATGAATGTCAACTCTACTTAAGACGGAAAAAACTAGCAGTCCACTATTACATCTAACTTTATTCATGGCCTACCAATACCACCTTCAACTGTATCCCGGAAGATCCACATTAAAAAGACCTTGTGTCACATTTTGCCTTAATTGGGACAGTGACTAAATACTGTCATTGAGTAGTAGCCACAGAGTGGGTGAATGAGTGACTCAGAACGCCTGCAAGAGAAAGTAATCTCCAGTTCCCATTTACCTTTGTACTACGTTTCCCGAGAATATACTATTCAATCTTATATCCGAGTCTGTGCTCTCTTTCTATGGCCCTTCGGTCATAACACAGTATCTATTATAACGAATGCAAGTGAGGACGATCTTCCGCGATCTTGACGCGTTGTTGTTTTCTGGGGTTGTCCGTTGCGCTGAGATGACGTTAGGGTGTCATCTCCAGTGTTCAGTCCTGCCAATTTGTTTATTGCAGATCGATATTTGCTCATGCAGTACATCTCCCCTCTCAATGCCGCCGATGAAAAGGTAGAAGCCAAAACAGCTTGGCTCTTTGGTCACCACAGTAGTTGCTAGAACGAAGCCTAACATAAAGTCAGAGATTATGCCTCGGGATTTGTCGTCAGGGTTTATTTTGGTTCTGGTCGGAAGACCGCGGAGGTTTAAAATCAGTTTTCCTTCTCTTCAAATTTTGATAGACTTGATCATAACGTTTGAAAACGCAGCTTCTGCTCCAGTTTAAAAAGTTCCAATTTTCTAATGATCTTTCAAAATAAATCTGTCTAATAAGCTAGCATTGAGAAAGACAGTTTCAAATTTATTTACAGGACATAATTATGTTACAAGAGACATAAAAAAACAAGCCATAAGATTCCTAGCGAACTTGCGTAAATGAATGGCAGAAAAGAATTTCAGAGAAATAACTAAAACACAATTTACTAAATGCTGCGATGGACAGAAAATTGTGGAGAGCCATGATCGCTTGTGTTCTTAACGGATACGGTACAAAGAAGAGGATTGACAAGTTTTAATCTTAAGTAAATTTTGTATGCAATTGAATAATTTCCAAAAATTTGAGATATTATCTAGCACTAAAACTATAAAATTTATTAGCGTTGGAACTCCAAATATATCCCAATTGTGAACGTATAAACCCGCGTTTCTCAACCAGAGTGCCCCGGAACCCTAAGGTTCCGCAAAAGGTCCCTAAAGGTTCCGCGCGAGAAGTGAGATAAGCCGAGGCACTTTTGAATTAATTTCATATATACGTCTTATACGTGTAAGCGAGCCTTTTCTTAAATGACAAGTATCAAGGGCAAAGACAGAAATTGTTTCCTCTCAATTGAGAATGAAATCCGTGTCTCTTTATCTAAAGTTCGACCTTGAATTAATTGTGTATCAAAAAACACGCACAAGCTTCACATTAGAGAAGTAAGTTTCACTTTATCAAATGTCCCTGAAAGTAACATTTTCGAACTTATTTATTGATTCACAGAACATTTTGCGTAGATTTAATTTATATCTTTTCAACATTTGCCAGTAAAGGATAAATAAATAATAAACTGATACTGCAATTATCTGTTTTTGTTCTGTTTACATTTAGATTATAGGAAGATGATTATAGGAAGATTATAGGAAGATGATATTCATTTTATGTTTATTTCTTACGTTTGAATTTTCGTGTGAATGAAAAATCCCCGATGAAGTATTATAAATGAACAGTATGAATTTTATTTAGCATTATCGAAAAAAAATTAACAAAGAAGTATTAATTTTTCTTTAAACAAGTTAATTAAAAAATATATACTTTGATATCTACGACGTGAACTACAATGAAAATAAAACGAGAAAAATATGGTATATAATTTTATTTTTCCGCAGGGGTTCCTTTAGTCAAGTATAAGGATACAAGTTTTATATCATTCAACAATTAACTGAAACGCAAAAAGAAAAATTACACACCCGCAAAATCGGATCAGAATGACAGAAAACATTTTGGAAAAACCCAGACCAAAGCAAATTTCACAAGCCGTTGTGAAAATTAAGATGCTATATTCTGGTTGATGCTCAATATATATATTCTTGGTTATTGTAATACTGTATCCTTTCTAACCTATTATGTTATTAAAAATATATATATATATATATATTGGTTAGTGGTCCAGGAATACGGGTTTAGTAAAAAGGATATATGCGAGTCTCTGAAGTGAAGCCCTAGTATAATCAGTATGTCCACGTCGGAAGCTAACAGGTGCTGCGTAATACTATTCTGCTGAGTGGGCCTCTAAGCTACTATGAACCAGTGACGCTGTATTTTTGGTATCGTTCGGTATCTGTCATTATCTCTTGGGTCTGACGTTATCTGACCTCTTGCTTCTATGGCAGGAGTATATGTATACTCTAGACGAGTTACTTTAGTATCGTAGTGATATATACTGCATTTCTGAATCGGGGTTACCGTAAGGGTTCCTCGAGTACGAGTGAAATAAGCCAATGCACTTCTGACATTTTATTTAATTTTATTTAAGTAATATTACTTAGGATGTGCGTTGAGGTTCAGTGGATATCGAATTGGAACGAGAAAATCGGAGAGCCGAGTTCGAATTCCAGTTGAATTCGTTGCAATCATATACACGCAAATACCCTTGGGGAAAGGTATTAATCTGTCTCTTCTCTCCAGCTATGGGTCAAATAACAGGACAGATTGGGTTCTATAGCCTTGTTTAGCAACCAGTCTACCGCAGAAAGCAATAGCAGGATAATCTTCTGCCCAGTCAGTCATGTCTCTTTCGAGACATGATCGCCTGAGCGTGTATCACCTATGGCACTTATCTGACTGAATATTACTAAATATATATATAATTTTGTTTTTTAAGGTCTTTCTTTAGACATGTAAGGGAGATAACTACATGGCTACCGGCAGTAGCATTGCACATGGAATATAAATATAAATATCACGGTGATCGAAATAAAGGGTTCAATTCGAAATTTCATACACCTGAAGAAGTCCGGACTGTACAATGGCCGAAACGCCGTAAATATGGCACGAGGACAACTGTCCGAACAATGTAAATAATAATACTTTTAAGTAGGCTCACTAGATTTACGAATATTACACTTACTTGCACCTATATTTGTGGCGATATTCTCTCTCGGCGGTTTGAGCGGACTTCTTCTATAGAAAACTTTTACGGGTCTGTATTTGCCTCCGACTGCATGTGGTTCGGAGATTTTCCCGCAGTAGTTTGCCAATACTTACTGCAGTAGGCTAGTTGCCAACCAAATTGCCCTGTTGTTTACCCCTAGACAGTGAGTAATGTCAACGGCCATCTGGAGCAATAGAGTAAAATGGGGTCCATGGCTGTGTATGCGATGAGTACGATGATATCACGGCATTGCTGGGCGAAGTGCTTCTACAAGCTGAATTAATCAGCCAGGGCGAAGGGTTAGCTAGATTGAATCAGTAGCCACATGTTCGTGACCAAGGCAATAAATTCACTTTGCGGGGGAATTGATTTTGATCTGACAGGGAGGGAGATGGATCCCACCAAATATACTTGACACTCTAATCTTGAATGAATATCTTCTCGGCTTTCAAGCTGTAAGTGAAGGGAACTGGTTAGTGACATATATGCGCAGCGTCCCTACGATCACATCTGATCATAGGAAACATAATGATGATGCCGGACTAAAAATATTTTTTTACTTCTAGGGATTCATCTTTTTTTATGTGCTTTTCTTTTGAATATGTTGAGAATCACGACTCTCCACAACTTCCTATCCCTTGTATCTCTGTTATGGTGAAACACACCTATTCCTCAGATAATGGACTCTCCCTCCTATATTTATAAAAGTTAACAGGAAGCTAATTCGAGAAGATCTTGGGAAATTCTTAGAAGTTCTAGAGAGTTCTTTAGAAGTTTTTTGCAGTTCAGTAGAACTATTAGTTCAGTCGAACTATTAGTTCCAGTTTGGACATAGCTGCATTAAGGCAGTTGATATTAGCCGGCAGTTAGCCGAATACTAAGGAGTCAGCTTACATTGGAAGATTACCAAGTTCCTAACATTTTAGGTGCGTTAAGTCGATTAGCAGCCGATATAGCACGATTATAACCTTCAATGCGAAAACTACTCCACAACAATCTCACAGAAAAAAATTGTAGTTTTGCTATAGTTGTTAATTCTTTTTCTGCCACGCATTTACCTAGGCTCGTATTTAAGTAAAACGCTGTTTTCCTCTACCCACCTTGTTTCGGACGCCAAGAAATCTGTGGGTGTTGCCACAAATCTGCCTCATTTGCGAATGATTTCCCATTTGTCCAACGAATTGAAGAGGGGTAATTTATTGATGCATGGTCCGCGGAGAAAGGTAAATGTATAGATGTGTTGGTTGTTATTTGTGGGATCGGTTTTTGTGGTGTTTCTTTTACTTAAACACCCAATATGTGTTGACTTTATCGCTGAAAATAAATAGTCAAAGTTAACCCAGGATTTAAACCTGACCGAATTGGCGTCAGTCAGCGATTCTAACTCTGAGCTATGGGCGCTCGGCAGAAGAATGCAGACTTTTACCGTATGATGTATCATACATCAATAGCCAGAGTGCTCTAATTCATTACTGAATGAGGGATGCGTAGATGCCAGAGTAGGTACTGTTCTTTCAGAGTGCTCAATCAGGGTGTGAGAGCGTAAATAGTCATTCGCAGACAGATCTGTTTCGCTGTATCACAACTCATCAGTACGGTTAGACATCCGATTGCTTTTTAACCCAGGATTTAAACCCGACCGAATTGGCGTCAGTCGGCGATTCTAATTCTGGGCTATGGGCGCTCGGCAGAAGAAGGCAGACATTTAGCGTATGATGTATCATACGCCAGTAGCCAGAGTGCTCTAATTCATTACTGAATGAGCGATGCGTAGATGCCAGAATAGCTACTGCTTTTTCAAAGTCTACCATTCTTCCAGAGTGCTCACTCATGATGTGACAACATATATAATAATATATATATATCGTTTGATTTTGAGGGAAATTAAAACTTTAAAACTTTACTATATATATATATATATATATATATGTGTGTGTGTGTGTGTGTGTGTGTGTGTGTGTGTGTGTGAAATTATAAATATATATGTATATATGCAATTTGTTATATATATTATATTATTTATATATTATACATGCGCTGTACTTATTTGAAAGCGCTCAATATCAGTGATAGAGCTGACATATAGGACACGAGACGATGCAGAGATGACGGACTTATCCTGATAAGAGAACCAAATGGTCCCAAATCAGATAGATTCAGGAAAAAATGGTAAACGCCCTAAAGTCCATTGGATTCAAAATAGAAATAAAAGCAGGTACAAAAACAGTAAACTTCCTAGACGTCACCCTTAACTCGGACAACAATACATACGGACCATACAGGAAAGATAATGACGATCCAACTTACGTACACACATCCTCCAACCACCCACCTTCAATAATCAAACAAATACCCATATCAATCAGCCGCAGAATATCTGAAAATTCATCTAACATACATATTTTCAATAACAAAAGAACACCATACGACGAAGCACTAAAGAAATGTGGATACAAACAACAACTTCAATATACACCTCCGCAACGAAAATGCTAAAACAGAAAAAGAAATATAATCTGGTTTAATCCACCATACAACAAAGCTGTCAAAACAAACATAGGTAAGACATTCCTGAACTTAATAGAAAAACACTTCCCAGTGACAAACCAATTAGCAAAAATAACATCAAAATCAGTTACAGCTGCACAAAAATATTACACAAATAATAAAAAGCCACAACAAAAAATTAACAACCTACAATAATGCAACCTCAATGCAACTGCAGAAATGGAACTACATGTCAACTCCAGAGAAATTGCCAACAAAAAAACATAGTATATAAAGCCAAGGTAAATACCAACAATAACAACATAATGTACTACATCGGTGCCACTGAATTTTAGTTTTTGCTTTGGGTTTGGCTCTAAGTAGGTATAATTGTAGTTCTTAGTCTCAGCCATGATACCATTTACTCAGATGACTTATTTAGCCTTCGAAATTCAGTTCATGATGAAAAAAACTTATTTGATATCGATACCAGGAAATCAAAATTTGACTTACATCCATTCATTTTTCTTTCAGTCTATGATTTTGCTTTAACTTGAAACAACTATTGCTTTTTAGTATTTCGTGCCAACGTCCAAAGAGTCTGAGCTCCAGGACCATGGATTAGTTTTAAAGCTTTCATTACACCCGAGCAATGCCGGGCTATACTGCTAGTTTCTAGATAAACTTATGTTAAATTAATAACAATCATTAATTTTTTATTTAAGATCTTAATAGTTATTTATTTTGTCACATCAGTACCGATCATTGATATTGTATTATATTGTACTACTAATAATTTGACTGTAGAAGCAATTCCTGTAGTACTGGATACACTTGGAATACCATCATAAAATTGAAAAATGCTTAGAGAAAATTGAAATTGAGAATGAGATTATAGATCTTCAGGAAATTGTCATTTTTGAAGGTGGTATATTGGCCTGCGAACACATATCTGAATGAAAAGGCAACAACAAACAAAACAAATACTTGAGTAAAAACATATTGCCAAGTTTTTTTTTTTGCACTTAAAAAAAATCGTAAATGCCCTAAAACCCATTGGATTCGAGATAAAAACAAAAGCAGGTACAAAAACAGTAAAGTTCCTAGACGTCACCCTTAACATGGACAACAATGCATACGAATCATACAGAAAAGATAATGACAATCCAACTTATACATACACATCCTCCAACCATCCGCCTACAATCATCAAACAAATACCCATGTCAATCAGCCGCAGACTATCTGAAAACTCATCTAACATACACATTTTCAATAACAAAAGAACATCATACGACAAAGCGCTAAAAGAATGTGGATACAAACAACAACTGCAATATACACCTCCGAAACGAAAACGCAAAAAAAAGAAAAAAATATTATCTGGTTTAATCCACCATACAACAAAATCATCACAACAAACATAGGTAAGACATTCCTGAACTTAATAGAAAAAACATTTCCCGGTAACATACCGATTATCAAAAATATTAAACAGAAATAACGTTAAAATCAGTTGCAGTTGCACAAAAAATATTACACAAATAATAAAACGTCACAACAAAAAATTAACAACCTACAATAATGCAACCGAAGAACCTCAATGCAACTGCAGAAATGGAACTACATGTCCACCCTAGAGAAATTGCCAACAAACAAACATAGTACATAAAGACAAGGTAAGTGCAAACAGCAACACATGTACTACATCGGTGTCACTGAGAAAAAGAAAAAAGAAAAAACAACCACAATTTTTCATTCACCAACAGAAAATATTCGAACAGCACTACACTATCCACATACGTATGACATCTAAAAGACAGAACTATTTTACCAACAATAAGCTGCAAAATATTGAAAAAAGCACGTGCCTGCAACAACATTACAAAAAATGCCTACTTTGCAATATAATAGCAATTATAGCTCATACCTCACAAAAGAACTTACTAAATATAAGATCAGAAATAATTTCTAAATACAGACATGAAAATAAATACCTATTATCACATTGATGCCAAACGGGTAAAAGAAAAAAAAGGAACCGCTGATACTATAATACTATTAATTATTCTCTACCTCAAACTACCATCATAATGATTGCATTTGTTGTTATTATCATTCTACCACCATTACTAATCACTACCACTGCTTTACAATAACTATTTGCTACCACAACTGTTATTATTATCAGACTCACCCCAAATATTACTACCGCCGTATTAGTCCGAAATCATTAACGTAAATTACTCCTCTCTTCCGCAGTAAAATTAATACCACCACATACAAACTAACAAGCATTACAAATTAGAATTTCTACCATTTAAATATGTGCAACCACAAAAAACAAGCTAATAACCGACTTTAAAATAGAAAATAACAATACAGCCTTAAATAATTAAAAGTAATAGCAATTTCTACCTATCATAGTTTCACACAGACCACATCATACGTACATATGTACGTACGAGAAATCGACAACCGTCCGCGCGTTGACATCACTACACTATTTGAATACACCAACCGAATGCGTATATATGTGCGCAACGGCACACATATACATATATATGCCAAGCCCCATACGAAGCGCACATCAATGTCTGCATCTGTCACGACGACAAATTTTTCTTCCCAGTTTTTTCTCCCACTTGCACAAAAATACACCAATATACGCAGCCCCATATAGAGCCAATTTAAAAAATATAATGATCAGTTTGTCTGACGGTCGCAAGATCATGAAAGTCAGGGTCACAAACTCAAACCTATCTATCTATCTATCTATCTATCTATCTATCTATCTATCTATCTATATATATATATATATATATACGCTCTCACACCCTGATTGAGCACTCTGGAAGAATGGTAGACTTTGAAAAACAGTAGCTCCTATGGCATCTACGTATCGTTATTTCAGCAATGAATTAGAATACTCTCCGCTATTGGGCGTGTATAATGATAATATACACGCAAAAATGTCTGCCTCCTTCTACCGAGCGCCCGTACATCAGAGATAGAATCGCCGACTGTCGCCAGTTCGGTCGGGTTTCAATCCTGGGTTAAAAAGCAATCGGAGTCTAACCGTACTGATAAGCTGTGATACAGCGAAACAGATCTTTCTGCGAATGACTATATATATATCTTTTTTCCCCTTTATTTTTCAATTTCTCGTTTATTCTACCTGCCTCAAACTACGAATCTTTCATTTTAGTTTAACCGGCATTGTCTCTGTTTCAAAATCTCTCTCTCTCTCTCTCTCTCTCTCTACCCACACCAATCTAAGAATATTTCAATTTGCTCGACGTATTTTTCTCTCTCTCCACCTCTTTCTTCCGCTTTCTCTCCGTTTGACATTCTAGAAAACGTTATTCCTCACTTGAATTAATGATTTCAGCCAGCCGATATTTCCCTAGAGCGACTTTCCCCGTTCGGCTTTATGTTTTTTTTGCAGTTTCTCTTTCTTGATATCTGTCTGACTCTGGGCCATCACATGTGACGCTTGTGCAACAATTCATATATGCAAATGACAACATATACGACATTATCCTTTATTTAGAAAATTGGTTTATTCATTTCTTTGCCAATTCTCAGCTCGTCTGAGAACCCGCAATATTGATATTGAACTGTCAACTATTGATCATATATTACTGAGGTTTGAAACACTGTTAGCACCAAAGCCCCGTTTAAAAGAATTTTCATCCAGAATGCAGTTCAGAGTTTATATTGAGAATCGCGAACTGAAGGAAGTCGATACCTATGGTGTGTTTGCCACAATAGTATCACTTACAGCAAATAAGAGTATTTAAAAAATGACGTAGCCATCAAATCAGATAAGAAACAGAATATAAAATAAAAGATTAGTTTAATTGAAAAAGACTGAAAAATGTTATAGAAAATATGTTTCAAATTTAAATTAAGCAATTTATTTTCATTACATATATTAATTACGACCTCTTCATAGACTGAGAATGCAAGCAACGATGAGGTTTTGGAAATAATGGCAACCAAAAGGATATTAATACTGACCATCAGGAAGAGACAACTGAAATTCCTGGGACATGCAATATGGAAGGAGAGCTTGGAGAACCTGATACTGACTGGCCAGATAGAAGGAAAAAGAGACAGAGGAAGGCAGCGGATAATATATTTGCAGGGCCTGATCAGGTGGATGACGGAACGGAGGTTGCGAGGTGTAACAGGAGCAAGCATACGAAGAGCCACAAGGGACAGGGCACATAGAAGAAGAAATATCGTCTTGCGGCCATCTCACGTTGAAACATCGATTTCCTGTACGATCATCGAAGTTAAGCAAGTCTAGTCAGTAACTCGATGGGTAACCGTTTGCGACGATCATATACTGTAAGGTTGGAGGTGCAAGCCGTGTTATGGATAACGGCTCGGAACTGGGAATCAGAGAGCCGGGTTCAATTTTCAGTTGTTTCATTTCCATTTAGGTTCGTTATTTTCATTTATACGCAAATATCCTTGGGAAAGGTATGAATCTACCTCTACTTATCCAGTTATGTGTATTTATTTTGTAAACTTACAAACTTACAAAATTATGGCACAAGGCCGAAAAATGGGGAGGGGGAACAAAACTCGGGTTGGTCTACAGATACTCTATCCTATATCTAGCTAATCAGATTCGCGACCCATACATACGTTACAATGATTCTCATTCACCATAAAAATTTGTCCATCAACACTCATACTTGTCGTGCACCAAAATACCGCAAAAACATACCGAGGACCTACAAAACGCCCCAAATGTACATAAAAATTTGTGGTTTGTACAATAAATTACAAAAATAATTTTAAAAATTTTTCATGAAATGACATGATGGGAAGGGGTTATGAAGAAACAAAAAATCCCAAAACAAAACAATTTCAAATGAATATATATACATCGTGTTAGTAAGACCCAAACACACCCTCATACTTAAAGAGGCCGCTGTATTCTACTTATCCAGTTATGGGTTAATTAGTGTCAGTTGTATCACTAAATCATTATTATTTCTGAGTATAAAATAATTAATTGAAATATTTAAATTTCGGTAGTAAATAGCGCATTGACGTTGATATGCTGCTAAGCAAAAACAATTAACCAACCATGTTCTGCCACCCATTTACACATGCGTGGTAGACAGTTTACACGCGTTTTTCGTTTGCCAGCGTCAAATTCTCCAACCAATCTTTCAAGAATTTTCCCTCGTCTCTTTCCGATTCTGCGTGTAACCGTAATTTTGGTTCAATTTCTCTTAAAACTTTCTAATTGCTCACATGATATTCTCAGTATTCTTCTGCAATCACGTATCTGTTGCCAAAATTCTCCCCGAAGATATCCTTACAAAATTATTGAGCGCTTCGATGTAGTAGACTGGTTAGCAAGTTTGTTTCGCTAGATCCATTCTGACTGGATAGTGAGTTTGATCTTCACTGGGTAACGCATACTTTGGGCTTTACACCACTTGTGAATACGCTTAGAAAATCACCATCAATGGTATGTAAATAAGAGCGTAAGTCAAATTAAAGGCTACTCGACATATGCAACATGAAGATTGAGATTAATTTTTTTTATTTAATTGTTTACAATTGAACAAGATACAAAGGGAAATAATGATAAAAGAAGGTAAAGGAAACACGTACCAGAAAAAGAGAACAAAACAGTTGTGCGATAGCAAGATCTGAAGACGTATTGAATTAGCTAAAGAATCATTATCTAAACTTATTTATAAATAGAACTTTGTCTGTGTGTGTGTGTGCGTGTGTGTGTGTCCGTTACCTATAGACACCGAAACGGCTGAACCGATTTTCTTGAAGATTTACACAGTTGTATTATAAGCGTCTGCGAGTGTTCTTAGCTAGGTTTTATGCCGAAGTACCCCAGATAAATATCGAAAATTGATAATCGAAAAAATCGGGTTATACAAGGAATGGTCCGATTTTAATCAAATTTGATACACTCATAGACAAACACATAAGAAACGTTATTCAAAGGTTTCAAGGTTGCAGTTCTTACAATAGTGCAAAAAATAGGCAATATATATATATATATATATATATATATAAAAAGTCAAGAAGATTGTGTGTGTGTGTGTGTGTGCCTGTTTATCTGTTCGTATTTTTTCAGCCCTTTTATTTTAGTTTTTGCTTCGGGTTTGACTCTAAGTAGGTATAATTGTAGTTCTTAGTCTCATGATACGATTTACTCAGAGGACTTATTTAGCCTTCAAAATTCAGTTTACGACGAAAAAACTTATTTGATATCGATACCAGGAAATCAAAATTTGACTTACATCCATTCATTTTTCTTTCAGTCTACGGTTTCGCTTTAATTGGAAACAACTATTGCTTTTTAGTCTTTCGTGCCAACGTCCAAAGAGTCTGTGCTCCAGGACCATGGATTATTTTAAAGTTTTCATTGCAGTCATGGCTGAGACTAAGAACTACAATTATACCTACTTACAGCCAAACTCGAATTAAAAAGTAAAATAAAAGAGCTGAAAAAATACAGACACACAGGCAGATAAACAGACACACACACAAACATCTTGCCTAATATATATATATATATATTGTCGATTTTCTGCACTATTGTAAGAACTGCAACCCTGAAACTTCTGAATAACGTTTCTTATGTGTTTGTCTATGAGTGTATCAAATTTGATTAACATCGGACCACTCCTTCTATAACCCGATTTTTTCGATTATCGATTTTCGATATTTATCGGGTGTATCTCGGCACAAAACCTAGCTAAGAACACTCGCAGATGCTTATAGTACAACTGTGTAATTTTTTCAAGAAAATCGGTTCAGCCGTTTTGGTGTCTATAAGGTAACGGATACACAAACACACAAAGTTCCATTTATAAATAAGTTTAGATATATTAGTTCACAGTTCCCAAGGAAATGAAATTTTGTCATTAAATGGCCCATACAGTGTTTATATACTGCTAAAAAATAAAAACAAACGGAAAATTATTCAGAAGTCCATCGACAAAGTAAGCAACAGAAAAGTCATAAAGAAAATAATAACAGAAAGAACACTTTTACTTAGAATAAAGAAAAAGACAGTTGAAATTCCTTGGACACATAATGAGGGTTGAGGGCTTAGAAAACTTAACCCTCACAGAACATACCAAGGACAGGAGAAATATGGGAAAGCAGCGAACCACTTAAACGACAAGCTTGTCTGAATAAATGGAGGCACTAGGGCTGGGTATTAGAAAAGCGAAAAAAAACGCACGAGACACACGAGAAAGGAACACGTAGAGAGACATGATCGTCTATATCCTGAAGAGATGCAGAATGTAGAAAAAAAAAAACAATTCAGTAATCTCGTTTAGTTTTGCAAAAAACCCAAAATGACTGTCAATCAAACCTGCACACTCAGTGTAGAATCATTTCCGATCTACTGTGGTTCTACCCCCCACCCAAAAAAAAAGAAGAAAAACAAGTCAGTAATCTCGTTTAGTTTTGCAAAAAACCCAAAATGACTGTCAATCAAACCTGCACACTCAATGAAGAATCATTTCCGATCTATTGTGGTTCTCACCCCCCACCAAAAAAAAAACAAAAAAAAAAAAACAAGTCAGTAATATCGATTAATTTTGCAAAAATCCTAAAATGACTGTCAATCAAACCTGCACACTCAATGTAGAATCATTTCCGATCTATTGTGGTTCTAACCCCTCCACCAAAAAAACAAGTCAGTAATCTCGTTTAGTTTTGCAAAAAACCCAAAATGACTGTCAATCAAACCTGCACACTCAGTGTAGAATCATTTCCGATCTGTTGTGGTCCTAAAAAATAAAAACAAAATAAATAAATAAATAAAACAAAACAAAAAACATTGAGAATCCAAAAGACAAAGCAAAAGCGAGTGAGCACAAAGAATTGTCTGCTTGGGGAGAATTAATAAATTTGTGTCAAACTTTGAACCCAGAATTCGAACGAAGATTACAGGAGATAATAAAACTGAAGTATTTCATATGATTTGTGGAAAACTTAGCTCGGAGGGGATAAGCCGAGGTGAATGTGTATCACAGTGAAATGGAGCTGAAGTGAAGTTGTATGATATGCAAGTTTTATATTCATTCAACTCTAAAAGAACAAACAAAAATTGGCATCGCTTGACAAAGTATATCTAAGATCAAATAGATTTGCCGGATTTAGATGGCCGACGCCTGTTGAGATCAGACAACAACATCAAGACGATTATTCAATGGATGCTAACTATAAAGGATATTTCTACACTACTGATCTGGAAAACAAGTCAATACTTTTTTAATTGTTTCAACCCATTCAAAGCGACAATGTCATTAGAATGTTGATATATATTAAGTTTAGTGTAGGTAGGAACAATGGAAAATAAAGTGATGCTAAAATGGAAGACTAGGTTGATCTTTAAATTAAGAATGTGTAAAATGAGTGATGGCCACATATATTCTACTCATTTAGGGTGATGTTTTGTTAGCTATTTTCATTGTTACGTGTTAAAAGTTGTAACAAAAAGATGATTGACCAAATCACAGAGATAAATCACAGACAAGTATTTAATTTACAAAAACACCAAAATAAAAATATTTACAGATATACAATTTTTACATTCAAATAGAAAACATAGAGTTTACTACTGGCAGGCGAAGTGTTACGAAGGGAGAGGTAAGGGGTGGGTGAAGTAATTTTTACTAGTTAGGTTAGCGAGTATTCTAAGTACTATGTTTGAAAATCGTCAAACGTGTATATAAAGAATAATTTTTTGTCTAGTCAATGAAAGAAGCAAAAAATTCTATTTACCCATTTAGTTTCATGAGGTTCTCTTTCAGGTTTTAGTTGATCGGCAACTTTTACTAGAGATTCATTCGGCTGGATATACAAATCCTGAATTGGGCCGTAGTTGATAATGTCAGTAAATCCTTTTAACAACTAACTACTCTCTTTCCAAAACCTATTTTTATAGGGGCTAACACCTAATTTGCATATTTTTTTAATCATCTTGAATTCTCTAGATTTTTCTCGAACATTCTAGGATCTTCCAAACGTTTTATTTCTAATTTCCCTATTTTTACAACTACTTCATGAACTAAAACTTTTTTGTATTAAAGAATCCGTTACTATAAATTTTTACCTTTTTTTTAGACATTATTGATATTATTTTCTATATATAAATACATCCTCGTAACAGCATATTTAAATAAAAGCGACCAAGAAAATTAACATGAAATATCCAAACCTCTAAATAGTTGGTTTCAAGCTTAAAAGTGGGTCGTAAGATTGATTTTTCCCCTTTTATCGTAACAGATGTAGTAACAGTATGTCTTTCCATAAAACTTATTTGCGTATACATTTTATAACTAATGTTTCAACCATTATGGGATACTTCTTCATGTACCGTATCCTTTTAGAACGTAGGTGATCATGGATTTCTACATGCTCCTGTTCCTTGTCGCTCCTAATATATTTCCGCTTCGTATCTCTTCAAAACCACGTCCGCCATGCTTTTGCTCAAATCTATCAAATATGTTTCTCACTGCTTTCCCCACTGTCACTTTCCTTTTATCCGTATTGTGAGCATTTTTTTTAATCATTTCACCCCGAGCAAGGCGGAAACGCCACTGGTGTGCAGGGGGCTACATAAATGTAAAAAGAGTAATAAGAAAAGAGTGAGGAGTACAAACTAGTAAGAAAGGAACAATAGAAAACTGAGAAAGCAGGTGCGATGACAGATGCATAGGTGGAGAGAAAGGGAGGGTTATACGGGGGTGGGAAGAGAGCTAGAGTCCAGTGGTTAGTAGATAAGTATTGTCTTTGCATTTAAATTTCTGGAGGTTGTATCCGTCAGGAAGGCAAGAATATGGGAGCGAGTTCCACAGGCGGGAAGTGCGAGAGAAGAAGCTGCAGGAGTAGAATTGTCGTCTGCATTTGGCTAACCTGACTGTGAATGGGTGGGACCCAGTTGCCAGTCTGGTTGCACGAGTAAAGACCTGTTGAGGAGGCACCGGTGACTTAAGTTTGTTGGAGCAGAAGCCATGAAAGTATTTATAGAACAGACAAAGTGGCCTCCCTTTGTCTGGAGAATGTAATACTCACAGGACGGATAGAAAGAAAGAAAGATAGGTGAAAGCATCGTGAAATCTACTTGATAGGGCTGAGCAGATGGATGGCAGAGCGGAGTTTGGGAGAAATACCAAGAGAAAGAATGTTGAGAACGACAAGAGGCAGAGACAAGTGTATGTTCATGATTGCCTTTGTCATGAAATGACACGGCACATAAAGAATTGGAGCATACATTTCATGATTAATGTACCAACCATGTCGGCACAGTTGTAGTAATCATATATCTGACCCATATTAATCATACCATTTGCATATACATTTCATTCATACTGTACCGATCATTATGGGACATAGATATTGATAGTATATTCTATTCCGAAATAGTCATACCATTTACATATATATTTCATACATACTGTATCCACGATTAGGGGACATAGATACACTCCTGATCAAAAATTTAAGACCACTTAAAAATCTTTGAAAAGAATTTTTTTTTTACGGATAGATTTTAAACTCCTACCACTTAAGGTTACCAATACTACAATCTAAAAGGTTATGGAAACAAAAAGCTACATTCCAAACATTTTATTTAGTAATTTACATTTTTATAAAATGAGGCGATTTACACATGATCAAAATTATAAGACCAGGGGTATAAATTGTTAGATCTATGGTAATTCCAATGTTTTTAATTCAGTTAGAGATTAGCAATCACTGCGTAAAGGTGTTACCATGCCTAAAGCAAGCAAACTTACCGAAGTTGAGCGTTCTCGAATTCTAAAATTCCATAAGCATGATTTGTCACAGTGGGCGATTGCAGCTAAAGTAAATCGCAGTAAAACTGTGATTTGCAACTTTCTAAAGAACAGTGAGAATTATGGAAAAGCAAAATCCTCTGGTAGGACCCCCCCCCCAAAATTTCTCCTGCATTGAGTAGGAAAATAAGACGGGTTGTTATGAAAAACGGGGGACTTTCTTCTAGTCAAATTAAGGCAGTCACAGATGCTGATTGCAGTCCCGTAACCATCAGACGACACTTAAGACGAAAAAGCATGGTAAATAAAAAGCGTAAACAAATTCCTCGGCTGCTTCCACGTCTCAAGGTGGACCGCTTAAAGTTTGGTCGTGAATACAAAAGATGGGATGTTGAGAAGTGGAAGAAAGTCCTGTTTTCTGATGAGAAAAAAAATCAATCTCGATGGTCCTGATGGCTTCCAACGATGTTGGTATAACAACAACATGCCCCCTGAAATTTTCTCCGCACATCATAGAGGTGGAGGGTCCCTAATGGTATGGGGTGTCTTTTCTTACAGAGGGACGATGAAGCTCCAGGTGATGCAGGGTCGTCAGAGAGCGGCTGGTTGTGTTAACATGCTACAAAAAGCATCTTTGATGATGGAGGGCCATCGTTTGTGTGGGGATGGATGGTTATTCCAACAGGATAATGCTGCAATCCACGCTGCAAGACGGACCTTGACCTTTCTACAAGAAAATGGGGTCCATCTCTTGGGATATCCTGCATGCTCACCAGACTTGAACTCAACTGAAAATGTTTAAGGATGGATGACAAGAGATGTTTATCGAAATGGCAAACAATATTCAGCAAAAAATGAACTTCGTGAAGCCATCTTCAGAAACTGGAGCAACATCTCCTGCACCTTAATGGAAACGCTTATTTCTAGCATGACCGACAGAATTTTTGAAGTCATCAAAAGCAGTGGAGGTAGACTTCATTATTAAATTTGGTTGTTGAATGTTTTCATACACTTTTTGTACAATTTCGTAGAATTTTTGTCTCTGGTTTTATAATTTTGATCATGTGTAAATAGCCTCATTTTATAAAAATGTAAATTTCTAAATAAAATGTTTGGAATGTAGCTTTTTGTTTCCATAACCTTTTAGATTGTAGTATTGGTAACCTTAAGTGGGAGGAGTTTCAAATCTATCTGTAAATAAGATTTATTTTTAAAGATTTTTAAGTGGTCTTAAATTTTTGATCGAGAGTGTAGTAATAGTATATTCTATTTCGAAATAGTCATACCATTTACATATATATTTTCTACATACTGTATTGACGATTAGAGGACATAGATTGTAATAGTATATTTTATTCCGAAATAGTTATCCCATTTGCATATACATTTCATACAAACTGTATCGACGATTAGCGGGCATAGATAGTAATAGTATATTCTATTCCGAAATAGTCATACCATTTGCATATACATTTCATACTTCATGTGCCAAGCATTATGGGATAGATGTAGGAATAGTATGTAATACCCATAATTGTTATAGCATCTGTATATACATTTCATACCTAGTAATGATTTTGAAGCTTCTGAAAAAGTTACTTCAGATTGTGTCAAATTGACTTGTGTGCGCAGAAAAATCAGTAGAATTTTTAAGCGCCCATGCACAGAACATCTATGCATTCCAAGACAGAAGAGTAAACACCGTTATAACATTCCTGCAGCCTTCACAAAGGATGCTACTCCTGGTCCTGTCATCCTGTTCTTAAGACGAGGGAGTCAAAAACTTAATATTGTCACACTTTTTGCTGTATTTGATTGCACCTGCATTCCACTGGTTCGCTAAGACACACTATACCACATCAACAGAGTCGAATCCTCCTCATTTCTTTCGTATTCCACTGGTAAGGAAGAAGTTCTACTCATCTTCTTCCAAAGAAGCGCTACATTGTGGAATGAACTCATGTGTAGATACTTCTTGACCACTGCAAAATACTCCTGCGTAGATACTTTTACAACATCCCAATCTGAATTTCTTTAATTATAGATATACATATATATATATATACATATACAGATAAACATATCATTTAGTAAACGTTTATTTTAAGTAAATCTTGTGAGTTGTAATATTTTATATTATTTAAAAAGATATACAACCTTCTTTATAAAATCTGGAAAGAAATCTACAAAGTAGTATAAAGTTTTCAAATCTCTTCGAGACTTTTGGCTCACATAATCTACATCCGACATCAATACCTCTGAACAATAAATTGATGTATTTATTAATTGCTGTTCTTTCCAGGTCCACCCGGACTCGAGTGGTAGCCTATTCTAGCATCCAGGTTATGGACAAAGGGAATTTCTTAACAGAAGCAAAAGGTTTATAAATACCTTTTTTATGGTAAAAATACACTGAATACATTTGTATAAAATAAATTACAAACAATACATATTTATCGTAAAATTAGCAACAATAAATAACGAAAAATACATTCATCTGTAATTGAAGGCATGCAATTGCGTTCAAAATATTTAGTTGAAGCCACAAAATTGTGTTCAAAATATTTAGCTTTCAGCATTAAAAACCCATAGAGATTGATAAGCCGTTAAACAAAACACTGTCGGAAATTTACAGATGTAACGGGTCTCCTGATTGGCTGATTTAACCCGAACCTCGTTTTGAACTTTAGGCGGGCTTTACCAGAGGTTTTATGTTTTTTTTCTGATGGTTTTGTTCTCTCCTTTTTTCAGCTAGCACGAACAGTATCGGACGTATTTGTGCCGCTCCGGATTTTTGTTGCAGCAGGGCCTAAATTGGCGCCCACTTGTCTCGCTATATCGAGTCCATCTTACCAATTCTTTGTAATCTTTTAGGCTAATGCCACAACTTTGTAACAGAGAAAATCTCTTGTTACCCTTCTTATCTTAAAAAGGATACCCTATGGGCAAAGCCTTGCCTTCCTAGAGAAAAATTCTCTAAGCACTATCATCTTATACCAAGATAAGAAACTGTGAAAGAAGCTGTCCCAGAAGAAAGTTCCTGTACGTCGCGGATCGCAGTTCCTTGTGTCTTTTTCATCCCACTCCTAGACGGAGCATACTATGCCAAGCTAAGCAGAGAAAAGAGACTATACCAAGCTACACTGTAGCAGCAAAATTCAGCATATTTTTGCAAGACAAATAAATTGTTTTTTCTATACCAGGTATGTCTTGTTATGTTTGATAATTTCCTTTCACTGCTTAAGCGCTAAGCTATGTGAATATATTTCTCACAACACACCACCACATTTGACACATTTGCCTGTTGAAAGCTTAGAGTTGTTGAACATAGCCAAATATAGACAAATTGAAAATAGGCACGTGTATTGCTTTGGTGAATTGATGGTTCTGCTTTGAAAATCAGCATTCACTTTTCGTATTTATTCAAGCAAAAAAAATTCCAAATATTTTTTATAATCATATCGCCCCAAGCAAGGCGTTTTACTGCCACTGGGTTACATAGAAGGAAAGTTACGAGATAAAGTGACAGGGTATGGGTGGTGTCAGGAAGTGGGCAAGAGAAGGATGAGAATACTGATGAGAGTAGAGTGGACGGAGAAGGGAGCATGAGAGAGAGGATGCAGGTTAGTGAAATAGGAGATGACGACTTTACATTTAAATTTTCGGAGATTATGGCTGTCGGGAAAGCAAGTAAATAGAAGGGAATTCCACAGGCGGAAAGTGCGAGAAAAGAAGCTGATGGAGTAGAATTTGCGTTTACAATTTATTGGTTTTACAGTAAAAGGTTGGCATCTAGTTGCTAATCTTGTGACTCGAGTAAATTTATATATAGGGGCACCAGTGAGCTAAATTCATCGGAGCAGAAGCCGTGAAAGTATTTGTAGAAGAGACACAAGGAAGCTACATTGCGCCGGTGAGAAAGTGACTGTATCTGAGCTATATATATATATATATATATATATATATATATATATTATTTATATACACTATAAATATTCCATGGACTGAATACATGAGCTACGAAAATGTTTCGAGAAAATAGAAACAAAAAGGACCCTATGGTTAACCCCAGAAAAACAAAACAGTTAAAATTTCTAGGACACAAAATGAAGAAAGAGTGCTTAGAAAATTTGATACTCACACGGCATATTATTTAATGCAAGCGAACTAGAGGAAAGCAGCGATTAACCTACCTAATGTTTGGCAGTACAGGATTAAGAGAGATTATAAAAAGAGAAAGGGTAAAAAATTGTGGAGAGCCATGATCGTCCACGTCCTATAAGAAAACAGCACATTGAAGAATAAGAATAAATTTGTATAAATATTTCGTTGAACAGTGGTTAGGAGAGATAGAAAAAAAATTACAAAAAGCTACAGCAGACAGGAAAATGTGGAGAGCCATGATCGCCAACAACTGTAAGGGCTAAGGAACATAGAAGAATAAGAATGAGCTTGTGTAAATGGTTGGAAGATCAGAGATTAGGATCGATAGCAAAAAGACAAAATTTATTAAGATCTACAAAAGACAGGGAATTGTGGAGAGCTATAATCGCCTATACCCCGAAGAGCTATAACACATGAAAGAATAAGGATAATCTTGATAAATGGCTGGCAGAACAGGGGTTAGAAGAGATAGAGAAAAGACCAAATTTACTAAGAGCTAAAAAGGACATGAAGTTGTGGAGAGCCATGAACGTTAATCAACGTCAAGCCTAGACCGTACTTCGATAGGTGACCACTTTGGGAGTAAATATATTGTAACCTGGGATGTGAGGGTGTTGCAATGGGTAATGGCTCGGAGTTGCAGATTTGAGAGCCAACTTCCAATTCTAATTGGGTTAGTTATATTTACTTACGCGCAAATGCCATTGGGAAAAGCGTGAATGCCCCTTTCACCCCTCAGCAACAGTCTAATTAGTAAGATTTGTATTTTTTTTAATCATTTCACCCCAAGCAAGGCATTTCACTGCCACTGTTGCGCAGTGGGGTACGTAGGGGAAAGTGATGAGAAAGAGTGGTTGGGTGTTACATAGGGGAAAGTGATAAGAAAGAGTGGTTAGGGGGTTACATAGGGGAAAGTGATGAGAAAGAGTGGTTAGGGGGTTACATAGAGGATAGTGATAAGAAAGAGTGGTTAGGGGATTACATAGGGGAAAGTGATGCGAAAGAGTGGTTAGGGGGTTACATAGGGGAAAGTGATGCGAAAGAGTGGTTAGGGGGTTACATAGGGGAAAGTGATGAGAAAGAGTGGTTAGGGGGTTACATAGGGGAAAGTGATGCGAAAGAGTGGTTAGGGGGTTACATAGGGGAAAGTGATAAGAAAGAGTGGTTAGGGGATTACATAGGGGAAAGTGATGCGAAAGAGTGGTTAGGGGGTTACATAGGGGAAAGTGATGAGAAAGAGTGGTTAGGGGGTTACATAGGGGAAAGTGACGAGAAAGAGTGGTTAGGGGTTACATAGGGGAAAGTGACGAGAAAGAGTGGTTAGGGGGTTACATAGGGGAAAGTGACGAGAAAGAGTGGTTAGGGGGTTACATAGGGGAAAGTGACGAGAAAGAGTGGTTAGGGGATTACATAGGGGAAAGTGATGAGAAAGAGTGGTTAGATATAGGAAATGTCAGAAGGAGGGTGATAGACGGGTAAGAACACCAAGGATGAGGGTTGGGTAGATGGGAAGAGTGTTTGAGAGAATTGGGGCGAGTTAGTGTGTTAGGAGGTGTCTATTAACCTTACATTTAAACTCCTGGAGATTGTAGCTGTCGGGGACGCAAGTATACGAAAGAGAATTCCACAGCCGGAAAGTGCAAGAAAAGAAGCTGAAAAGAAGTTAAATGCTTATTGTGCCGCCCCACCCTTCGAACTAAAAATATTTTCTAGCTTTAAATTAACTGCAAAGTCTTGATAAACCGAAGAAAACCTATGTCAATCAATTACTGTTTAGCTACACAGATATGTATTTTAGATTTATTTACATTCTCTGGAATAAAAATGTATAACTACTTTTGCAACATAGCGAGAGATCAGCTTATATATCAATAGACTATTCTGAGGATTTTATGCCAGATTTTATGCCAGAATTTATGCCAGATTTTATGCCAGAATTTATGCCAGATTTTATGCCAGATTTTATGCCAGAATTTATGCCAGATTTTATGCCAGATTTTATGCCAGATTTTATGCCAGAATTCGTCATCGGATGCCGCAATTTGAACAATGTAAAGTACGCACATGATACAGTGCTGATAGCAGACACGGAAAGGAAACTGCAAGACCTCTTACAGAGGTAGCCGAAGAGAGTGATAAGAAAAGACTACAAATAAACTGCAAGAAAACTGAATGCATCAGCAAAAAGAGCAGCTCAAAACGCCAAGTACAGGTGAGGGTTAATAACATCATGTAGCTACAAAAATTTAAATACCTGGGGAGTGTTCTAATAGCAGACGGAAAGTGTGACATAGAGATCCGAAGACGAAATATCATGGTGAAGGACACATTTCGGAAGCTGAGTAGAGTATTAAGAGACAGGATAGTTACACTAGAAACAAAGAAGAGAGTACTGGATTGCTATGTGATGCCAGTTTTCAATATGGCAGTGAATTCTGGACAGTCTCTTCGAAGATGAAGGGAAAACTTGAAGTAAATGAAATGTGTTTCTGTGGATGTCATGGATCGAGCATGTGAGCTATGTTGAGGTGTTGTAAAGGATGGAAACGAAAAGGAAATTAATACTGAGCATCAGGAAGAGACAACTAAAGTTCCTGGGACATGCAATGAGGAAGGAGGGCATGGAGAAACTGATACTAACAGGCCAGACAAAGGGAAGGGGAAACAATGGAAAACAGCGTGTAACGTACTTGACTGGCCTGAGCAGGTGGATGGCAGAACGGGGGTTGCGTGGTGTAACAGGAGAAAGCGTGCTAACTGCCACCAGGGATAAGAAGACGTCGAACTCCATGATCGGCTACGTCCTGAAAGGACAGCACATAGAAGAAGATATATGCCAACTGTTTATAAATTATAATGTGGATATAAAGTGGGGAATCAAATCTATATTATAATCAATATATAAACTGATCACCCATTTGTGGGCCATGCTAGTTTCTATACATTTATATTCTAGATTTGTGGGCTTCAACTAGTGGATGGCAGAGCGGGGTTTGGCTTGTGTAACAGGAGAAAGCGTGCTAAGTGCCACCTGTGATAGGGAGACGTGCAAGGCCATGATCGCCTACGTTCTGAAAGGACTGGGCACATAGAAGAAGAATATTATATTTATATCAACGTTATAATTTCTCGTTTGGTTATCACATTATGATTAGATATGAATCCATCTCTTCTCTCCCAGCAGTAGGTTAATTGGTAAAACTTGTATCACTAAATCATTATCTCTCATTCCCACAAAGTATTCCAATCTAAAACTATTTTCTGGTATTAGATAACTTGCAAAGGGTTGACAAGCCGTAAAAATGAACCAATTAACGGTGTGTGTATACAATGACTTGATTTTTACAATAACAGTCATACAAATACAAGGGTTGGGCAAAATAATGCAAATATCTTGAAATTTCAAGCAAATTTATTCCATTTCGGGATACGACCGCTTTGGTAGTGATTACAGCTTGAATTCTTCGTGGAATCGACTCGAATTGTTTTCAAACGACTTTTTATCCATTCTTCTTCTAAAACAATCACCGATACTTTCACTGATGATAGAAGATATAGACTATTCACTTGTTTTTTTCTAAAATGAACTTTAAATATTCAATAATGTCGAGATCAAATAACTTTTGTGGCGAGAAAAGAATTTCTGCTTCACTGGAATGTTCCTCGTGCCATTCAGCTACAACTTTAGCAGTATGAATGGGTGCATTATCATCCTGAAATATGGCATTTCGCTCTGGAAACATTTTCTGAACCATAGGGTAAAGTTGATCACTTAAAATTCTTAAAAAGTCCAGATTGTTGATTTTAATAAACTTATCTAAATAATATCTGTAAAAAAAAATAAGTTGTTGATTGTTTTGTTTTATGACAAACCAACCTCTGTGGGTCATTTATTGCCAACTAAATTTTATTTATTTATTGCTGGTAATACCTTTTTATTTCAACAATTTATTGTTGTTTTTATATAAGTTTTGTGTCTAGTAATACTTTTTCTTTTCGAGTATCAAGATTCATTGGGATTTGTTTTTTAAGGGACGGATTAATACCTTTCCCAAGGGTACCAGTGCTTAAGTGAATGCAGGGTATTCAACTAGAATTCGAACTCAACTCACCGATTTCTCTTTCCGAGCCGATATCCACTGCACCACAACGCACATCCGTTACTATACGCTTACAGCACCTGGTATTCCCAAGCGGTCACCTATCTAAGTACTGACCAGGTTCAACGTTGACTTAACTTCGGTGATCGAGCGAGAACCGGTGTATTCAACGTGATAGACCATAAGCCTAAAAAGTAAGTACTACTAATATTAAATTAACAAACATAAAATAGACACTCTTTTTTACATTTTAACAAAATTTTCGAAATTATGTTATTAAGCTACTAGGTGTTTCAATTACTTTGTCCAACCACGGTATATCGCTTGCTTAAAGTTTATAATATTAGCCTTACTTTATATTCTGTTCATAGAAAGCCGTTTACAAAACTGACATGGAAAATTATTGGGACTATGCAATATGTATTTATTCACAGTGATTGCAGGACACTGTAAAATACAGAATATATTTCTTTTATTTATGATATGCCAGTTTCTTTGACTCTCTTGTCATCAAATAGCGAATAATGACATCCTGGTGTTCGACTGTCAGTAATTGGAATTATATGAAGTGTAAAGTAAGAAAAAAAATAGAATGATAGATAAAATATGGAAGAGACTGACAAAGGCTTGAATATATGAACAGAAAAAGAATCTGCATATTGTGGTTAAGAAAAACGGAGAGGAAGTGCTAGTCGCAAAAATTTCTGAATTAATAAATCCATTTATCTATTTATTCGATTTCATCAACACAGAAAAATTTTTCTGCCAACCATCTGCATGTCTCATGCTAACCTGCAGGTGAGCAACTCTTTGCCTTTCTGAGGCTCACACTTTCAACATATGAAATGGAGATATTAACTGAATCAACTGCTAAGCTTGGTGATAGAAAAGTTGGTTCACTGTATCGTGCTATACATTTTTACACGTCAGAATCCATCTTGCACATGTCTAAATTCGTCCGTGCATGGAACATTGCTGCCATATCTAATCTGTTCCTCCTTCTGTATATCTCGAGATTCTTGACAAAATCCAGACAAAAGGTCTGTAATGTAATAAATCTTCATCTGGTATCTCGACTTCAATCAATTTCACACCGATATAACATGGCTCCCTTCTGTTTTTACAACAAATATTTTTATGGCACTTATTCTAATGAGCTGTTCTTGAATTTGAACATGCTACCAAATTGGCAATTAGGTCTCATTGTTTTATTTTTAAATTAGCTAGATGCAACAGTCTGTTCTACTTTGATGAATATATCTATATTAGTCTGTTCATATCTATCTATCTATCTATCTATCTATCTATCTATCTCATCTATTCTCAGTGTCTTCATATCTATCTATCTATCTATCTATCTATCTATCTATCTATCTATTCTCAGTGTCTTCATATCTATCTATCTATCTATCTATCTATCTATCTATCTATCTATTCTCAGTGTCTTCATATCTATCTATCTATCTATCTATCTATCTATCTATCTATCTATCTATCTATCTATCTATCTATCTGAAGGCATTGGTTTCAGAGTGTTTTTAGAGTAGTAAGCTAACTAGGCTACTAGCAAGGCAGTTTCCTTTAGAAATGTTATTGCTTGTATGAGATCTCATTTGTATCACTTAGGGATGCCTGGCATTTTTATATCTCTTCTCCTTCTTTTATCCGTTTACAAAAGCTCGTTAATTAGTTTCCTTTTGTTTCTCTTGCCTTCGACCTGTCCTGTAAGTGCTAAATCCCCACAAGTTTTCTTTCCTACTTATGGGTCCACGAAATTTCAACTTTCTAATTTTGTGTTTGAGTGACAGTTTTGTTTCTATTTGCCTTAAAATGTCTGACATACTCCATCCCAAGTCTACTCTTCAGCTGTAATTGTCCTGCATCATTGCAATATTGGAGATTCTTGCTTAATCATGTCATCTCAACCAAGACAATAATGACACTAGGACACAAGAGGTTACTGATTGTTAGAGAATATGAGAAAAACTGCTATTAAGCAGAAAGGAAAATAAACGAACAAGGATTAACGAGACAGGAGGTTCGACAAGCGAATGTGACCAGCCATTTTTTAAAAATCATTTTACCCCAACCAAGACAATAAAGCCACTAAGACACAAGAGGTTACTGAGTGTTAGAGAATATGAGAAATTAATGAGAGATGGCAATTGAAGAATGAGAATTAAAAAGATAACAAGTGACATTGCATCTATATTGTTGAATACCGTAGCCAGGTATTGAACTCACAACTTTTTGGGTCATGTCACTGAAACTAACCAACGTCTATATCCACTGGGCCATGTGTCCTGAATTTGGAGGATTTATAGATCTAATGTCCAGTGACCCTTTTTTTACCAGAGTTCATATTGCAATTTTTTGGATGTTTTCTCTAGTATTTTTTCCTTGTAGATATAATTGGCCCACTGATAGGAAAGTCGCCATCATGTGTTCGAAACTCCGCTAACTACGTAGAACTTATCAAAGATGCTCCCATCCAATGTAAACAGATGGTGAACCTGGATGTAGTGAGTCTGTTCATCAAAGTACCCACGGTGGAAACACTATCGGTAGGGACAGACTGTCCTCGGACTCATTCATAGGAGTACGTAGCAGTGTTACACTAGACAACCTGATGGAGATGCTAACATTCTGCACACAACACACTCTGGATTGGAATCAGACATATATTGGCAGGATGAATGCTTAGCAATGGGCTCGTCATTATCACCTTCACTGGTTAACATATACATGGTATACTTTGAAGAGATGGCATTAGAATCCACAGTTTTAAAGCCAACTCTATGGCTGAGATGCGTTGATGACACCATACTCTGACCACACCAGGAGGAGGTCCAGACGCTACTCGACCAAGTAAACTCAATAAGACCATCCATACAATTCCCTATGAAAAAAGAGAGTGACAACAAACTGGCATTAATAGCTCAAACAGATGTGGGGTTCAAGACATCCGTATACCACAAGCCAACATTCACCGGACAATACCTCAGCTTCAACTCCCACAACCCCTACAATGTAAAGATAGGGATAGTCCGTTGCCTTCAACATCGAGCAAAAATCATAAGCGACGACCCAGAGTCATACGAACAGGAAATGGTCAGTATAAGCAGTACCCTACAATAAAACAATTATCCAGGGTACATGACAACAATTCCAACATACATTAAAGAGAGGGTACATGAGGATAGCAACTCTTAGAAAAAAAACCTCGGTCTGTCTAAGCTATGTGAAGAGGTTATCAGGAGAAAATACAAAGGATCTGTGGTCCATATAACATCAGGACCATATTCAGAAGTGGTTCTACATTTCGCAGGTACCTATTCTGAGTAAGATCCCCAATAGAGGAAGACATGACTAAGGACTGTGTGTACGCCATTCCATGTAGTCGAAAGAAATATAAAGAAGAAACAGACCGCTCCTTTAAGGTAGCGCTACAAGAACATCGCAAGGCCTTAACATGAGGAGAGATAAAAAAACAATCAGGCGTAGCTGACTACATATGGAGGAAAAAAGGTGATCACTGCCCCCTGTTGGATGAAACTGAAATTATAGCTAGAGAACGCCACTGGAAAATACGTAAACTTAAGGAATCAGCACATATACTAGGCTTTAAAAATCTCCTAAACCGACCAAGCATAGAGATTAATACAATACGGGAACCAGTAATACGAAGTGCCAGAGAAAATCATTAGTGTAAAAAAAATTGCAATATGAGCTACGGTAAAAAATACTACAGAAAACCATTAGCATCAAAAATGCTAGAGAAAACCATTAACATGAAAAAATTGCAATATGAATTCTGGTAAAAAAAAAAGGTTACTGTTCATTAGGTTTATAAGTCCCAAAAATTCAGTTGTCCTTAAGGATACATGGCCCAGTGGATATAGACGTTGGTTAGTTCCTGTGACTTAATCCACAGTGTTGTGAGTTCAATACCAGGCAAGGAATGTAATTCATATACCGCAATATAATTTGGCTGTTAAAATTGTAATAAAGGGTTCAGTTCGAAATTCCTTGGTGAAACAACGTACAAATGGCAAGAAAGATGAGGACAATAGTATAAATACTTTAAATACTACCTCATCTCAAAAATATAGACTTTTGACATCTCCGATTGCTTCATTTTTTTTCATTTCACCCCAAGCAGCCTCACCGCCACTGGTGCACAGGGGGTTACATAGAAGGAAAGTGATTAGAAAGAGGGACAGGTTTTAGGTTGTTTCTTGAAGTGGGTAAGAGAAGGATGAGAATACTGATGTAATGAGAGTGGAGTAGACGGGAAAAAAGCATGAAAGAAAGGATGAGAGTCAGTGTGATAGAAGATAACTATTGACCTTACATTTAAATTCTTGGAGATTGAAGCACGTATACGGAAGAGAATACCACAAGCGGAAAGTACGAGAAAAGAAGTTGGTAGAGTAGAAGTTGCTGTTACATTTTATTGGTTTCAGTGCAAAAGGGTGGGACCTAGTTGTTATTCTAGTAGCTCGAGTTGTAACTCTATTTCAACGTAAATATACTTTTTGGTTTAATACAACGAAGTGAAGGAAATTGTTATTAGTGGTGTTGTTAGTTGTGCTTTATTGTAATTCGCGATATGAGTTTTGTTAATATATATATATATATATTTAATGCTTATGTACTTGTAAAATCCGAAAGATAGAGAAATTAGCTGAAAATTGGGAAAAAAGAAAAAATATATTTTTTTTCCATTGTATTCGAAGCGAATTACAAGGGTCAGTGGAAGTGAGAAATGGCGATCGTCACAACAAGTTGTCAGGATTTTTTATGGGGTTAAATTAAGGTTAAATCCTTGCTCCCACATCTGCTGGGAAATGATTTAAAAAATTTTGAAAACTTAAAATGATGTAATCTGGAAAAAGAGGACAAAAAGAAATTACGTCACATGAGGTGTGTTGCCTCATTGGTTAAACCAAGGGCATGATATAACTTCCCCTTAAACCGTGTAGGTGGAAAATAATCTCATTGGTCAAGAATCTGATTTGCATAAATATATCACTGGTCTTGCGGCATCCCCCAAGAGAATTGGGAACAACTATAAAACTCGAGACCCAAGTGAGAAAAATCAGATTTTGAGAGTTTTTCAGAGCTGTCGAGCGACAGAGATGAAACCAAATTTACTTCGCAGACATTAAATACTTTTAAGGATTTTAAAAAGCAACAATTTATGACCTGTACCAAGAGATTTAAGAAACATGGCTAATGAAGGTGTCATTTTTTTTTATAATCATTTCAACCCAAGCAAAGCAGAATGCGACTGGTGCTAAGGGGCTACAGGGAGAGAATAAAAAATGCACAGTGGATGTCAAAGAAAAGATAAAACATGGATGGGAATCAAGTCGATAAAAGATAGCAATTGATGTTGCATTTATACTTTTGGAGATTGTAGTTATAAAAGCTATATTGTAGCTATAGAGGCAAGCAAATGAAAGTGAAATCCACAAACAGGAAGTGTGAGAAAAGAAACTATTAGAGAAGAAGAGGAGTTTACACTTCACTATTTCTACAGTAAAAGGGTGGGACCTTGATGCCAATCTAGTGGCACGAGTAAATACATGCGGTACCGGAAAAAGTTCGTCAATTGTCATGAAAATACTTGTAGAAAAAACAGAGAGAAGCCACATCACGTCTGTGAGAAAGTGACTAAACGCGAGCTGCCAAGTCAGGATTGATTATATTGCAGATTCTTATTTGGATTTTGTCGAGAATCTGAAGATGAACTGCAGGAGCACCAGACGAGTTATTAATTAAGTATGACCGTTTAACGTTACAACTCCGACCAGACGCCAGAATCGCTTTAAGAGTGCATCTTCTTCCCGTCAAATGATTGTTACTTAAAAATAATCTTTCGAACAGAAGATTGCCCATGAGAAGAGGGAGATAACATGAGAATTTGTAACATTAAGAAGATTTTATTCTCGGCTTATAAGTAACCAACTGTTATAGACGAGCGAAGTCGAAAAGAGCCGTAGGTGAGGTAAAGGTGAACAGTCTAACAAGCGTCTTCTCACGTCATTATTCCTGAGCTCTCTTCGTCTCTCTGAATTTTCGCGAGAAACAACTAATGCCTTATAATGTATATCGTTCTTTGTCTAATCACCTTTGCGTACAAACGTAATTTATCTTCGTTCTGTGTTTCGCTTTGTTCGAACCGCTTGTTTTGGACATGTGAAGATCATTTCACTTACTGATAACCATCGGACAAATAAGTGTCCGTATCCATTTTGTCACTGTCTTCCTAATTTCCATTTAATCACATAGCAGCTGACGCTGATATCGCTATAACCGTCATTTCTGTTGGTCATGTCCACCATAGTTTATGAATATAGAATACAGCGTAGTACGTTATTTGTTCAATGAAACAACGTCAACGATTAAAGCTCGTGTCAGACACTCGACTGAATCGGACTATATCGCCAATACTCGGGAAAATATAGTCACCTTTTATACACGTCGCATTGAATATTTTGAGCCTTCTGATTGGTTAACCCTTCTGTTGGTGAACTATAAAATGAGTCAGCTCATGGCTGGCTCACAAGTATATAACGCTACCCAAAAAACTCCAACATTTCTCACACCAAAACAACAACAAATGTCACATAATAATTTTATAACTTTGGGGTGTGTTTCTTATTGACTAAGTTCACCATAGTTTATGAATAGAGAATACAGCGTGTTCAATAAAACAACGTCAACGATTAAAGTGTCAGGCACTCTACTGAATCGGACTATATCGCCAATACTCGGGAAACCCTTCTATTGGTGAACTATAAAATGAGTCATCTCATGGCTGGCTCACTAGTATACCTGGGTACTCAAAAAACTCCAATACCTCTCATTTTGGGTACATTATGAAATCTTGCAAAATATAAGTAATGTCAATATTCATATGGAACAGAATACTTTAGTATTCTTAAAATATATCTTTTTGTGATTAGAAAACATTTTTTATTAATATCCACAAAAAATTAGTTATATCATTTTGTTCACTGTTAAGTATTTCAGGTTAATAAACACTAATAACAATATTATAAATTTGGGTTGTGAAAAAACAAAAAGTGGAAAAAGTTCTTATTTTACCCATAGCTGGGACCATTTAAAAACAAGCTCTATCACTCCGGTTCTTAAAGTCATTCATAGGAGGATTGGGCTAAAAGTAGGACTATTTACGTTTATACCCCGAAACTAAGGACTCACATTCATACAAAAATCCTACCGTCTCTAAATAGTTAATTGATGCAGTTTTACATTCTACTCTGGACGAATAAGAACCTTATAGGTCAGTACCAAATATGACAGGAATGAAAGCCCCTAATTTCTATTTGTAATTGTCTTTGTAAACAAATCCGACACATTATTTTCCGATTGAACATATTCAATTTGTAGTTTTCTTTTGTACCCGACCCCTAACAAATTGATATTTAATATCAATATGCTTTGATCTTTGATGTATTATTGGATTTTTAGCCAAAGCAATAATGGCCTGATTGTCACTGTAAATAGTTATAGGCTCACTTATTATCAGTGTTGTAATTGTTTTTAATAGTAATTCAAGAAAAATAGCCTCTTGTGTTGCTTGAGACAATGCAACATATTCCGCCTCACGTGTTGAAAGTGAAATCATTCCCTGCTTCTTAGATTTCCAGGCAATTATTGGATTATCTTTTGCTAATCTAAAGTAATGGCCTGTGATACTTTTACGATCTGGTGAATTTGCCCAATCAGCATCACAAAATTCATTCAGTTGTAGTGGGTTTTTTGATTGTCGAAATACTAGGCACTGATTCGAAGTTCCCTTTAAATAACATAATATTTGCTTAGCTCTTGTTAAATGCAGTCCTTGGTTTATTTAAGTTTTGAGACAACTTAGTAACCGTATAGCAGATGTCTGACCTTGTTGATGTCATTACGTAAATAAGACTTCCAATCAATATTCTGTATTCTTTCCCACACGCCGCTATACCATCTTCATTATTTATAATTGTGTTGAAATCCATTTCACATGGAGTAGTTCGTGTTTTACAATTTTGCATGCTGAATTTAGATAAAAGTTTTTCAATGTACCTGGATTGATTCTATGTAATAGTGTTGTCCTTAAATTCGAACTGTATACCAAGAAACCATGATTGTCGACTCAAGTCGGCCATTTTAAACCTTATATTTAAGGAATTTTTAATTTTTAATATAGCAATTTCACATTTTGAAGCAATTAACATGTCGACCCAAATAATCAGAATTGCTAACATTTCATTATTAAAAATTCATGTGTATACAGGCATGGGTCAACTGGGGAGGGTTCAAAATGTTGTTCAGTTAAATAGGAGTGCAGTAATTTATTCCATGTTCTTCCGCTTTGTTTGAGCTCATATAGTGACTTTTTGAGTTTCCATATATAATTGTCACCATTTTTTGAAACCTTTGTGCTGTTTCTTGTTTTATTTTCCAAGCTCAACACACACACACACACATACACACACACACACACACACACACACACAATACAATTAATTCACACCACGTGCATTCCTAAAAATACAATTGCGCGGGCATTCACCCCTTACCAAACCCTTTGGGGTCAAAAACAAGAACTGCGCACCCAAAAGCTCGGACGTAGTGGAAGACACACCACGTGGTCAAAAATATGAATTTTTGGCCAATCAGGGCTTGATATAAGAAACACATTTCTTGATCTCCTGGAGCTTCACCATCAAAATAAAAGGAAAGTAGAAACTTTCAACACTCACAGAGATTTATTGTACGGGGTAATTATACAAGCCCCTACAGCTTCTAGCGGTTCTACGTATATTTCATAGTCAATCGGAGCATTTAAATACGCTGCTTTAACATCCATCTGGTGTATACCATACATAATGTGCGGCCATTTGCATCAAAATTCTGATTGTTGTCATGTTTGTTATAGGATTGAATGTTTCTTCATAATCGTCCCCGTATATCTGAGAGAATCCTTTAGCTACAAAACGAGCCTTATACACTGGCGAGCCATTCTCAGTTAGCTTTATAGTATAAACCCAAGGGCTGCCGATAATATCTTTATTATCCGGGGCTTTTTTCAATTCAAAAGTATCATTTGACACTAGGAATTCCATTTCTTTTTGCATGGCGGATATCCAGAGCTTGGAATTATCAGAATTTATGGCTTCTGGATAGTTCTTTGGGATACAGTGAACCGAATAGCAACAGTCACTGTCGCAGATATTGACCCATTCCAAAAAAGTTTGGTTTTCTTCTATTTCTGGTCGGATAACGCGGAATTTGCCCCTCCTCTTTGGTTGTATCTTCTTTGAACTCAAAATTTGCGTATGATTTTTCATCATCTATATCACCTGGTATAACACCTTCCTTTAATTGTGGAATTTGAACGGATTTTTAATTTATAGGCCCTATCTCATAATTAGGCCATACTAGTTCATGTCCCTAGCAGTTAATGTTCTTTTTTTCGAGATCCTCCATTTGCTCAAAGGAATCTGAAAATCTAACGCATCTGTTCTTCGTTATTATTTTATTTGTGGAAAATAAATCATATATGCCGGACTTATTTTAGCCAATGAATATGCCTCTTTCACTTTTTAGATCTAGTTTTGCCCCGTGGTTGACATATGTGTAGCAAATTGTTCCCAAAAATATGTATACCATTTACGTTGGGCCTCGTAAGGAGTCTTTTTAATGTTACTATTATAGCCACGGTTTCTTATAAACACGGCTGTGTTTAATGCATAGACCCACAGATTTTGGGTAACTTAGATTCTATTAGCACACATCTAGCCATTTCTAAAAGAGTCCGTCAACTACGTTCAACGATTCCGTTATGGTGCGAGGAATGACAGGTTTTCTCATGTTTAATGCTTTCATTTATTAAGAAGTTTTCGTAATCATCAGAAGTAAATTCTCTCCCGTTATCTGTTCTAATTATTTTCACTTTTCCATCAGGTGAAATATCAGATAAATACATTTTTGTAGCTTGTAGAGTATCAGATTTGTTTCTCAGAAAATATATCATAATAAGTCCTGAATATGCAACAAAGTTTAATACAAAGTCAACAAAGTTTAATACATATGAATAGGTGCCTATACCCATGGTTGAGACCTGCTAAGTCGCAATAAACTCTGAACAAGATGTCTGTTCGTTTTGGGATTTGATCCCTATTCCTATATTTTGCCATTTCCCCTTTAATACA
Organism: Ascarosepion bandense; assembly: GCA_037127315.1. Taxonomy (NCBI): domain Eukaryota; kingdom Metazoa; phylum Mollusca; class Cephalopoda; order Sepiida; family Sepiidae; genus Ascarosepion; species Ascarosepion bandense. The sequence goes on from JBBBDQ010000245.1 coordinate 925,107, forward strand.
TGTGTCGCAGTGTTGTAAACACTTGGGAAATGTAATTTTCATTCCAGTGATGTGTTTTTGTAATCTTTTAACATCCGAATTATGACAGTGGCCTAGTATTTTATGCCAAGTCCTTAGGTCGTGGGTGGCTGTTTTTAAAATTCAATACTTTTTAAATAATACAAACGTCCATTTTGTTGTATATTAAATTCAGTCCCGTCTGGGTGTATGAATTTTGAATAGTCTCGATGAAAATTAACTTTAACACCAGTTTTAACAGCAGACTGAACCGAGAAAATATTTTGTTTAAATTTAGTGATATATAAAGCCTTTCTTTCATCAACATTTACAAATATTTCCTTTAGTATCGCGTAAATAAATACAAGCATCGCTTCTTTTTAAAACTAAATCCATCTCTTCCCACCAGTTATGGGTTAAATAACAAAACAGATTCCGTTCTATAGCCTTGGCTGGCAACTAGTCTACCGCAAAAGTAACGGCAACCTACTGCGGGATAATATTCTGCCCAGTCAGTCATGTCTCTATAAAGACATGACCGCCCAAGCGTGTAACACGTATGGCACTTAACTGACTGACTGAATATTATAGTTGGAATAATGATTAAGGCTTATATTGGTCATAAAGTGGGGGATCAGTTTATACCTACAAGTCAAATAGCAGGACAGATTGGGTTCTATAGCCTTGGTCGGCAACCAGTCTACTGCAGAAAGCAATGGCAACCTACTGCGGGATAATCTTCTGCCCAGTCAGTCATGTCTCTATCAAGACATGATCGCCCAAGCGTGTAACACGTATGGCACTTAACTGACTGACTGATTAGCTGAAGACTGGTTGACATGAGAATAAAAATAAAAGCTCGATATTCGTTATTTTTTCACTAGAGCCAAACTGTAGATATCAGTACGGTTTGACATTAGTGAAAAATATAGATATAGACACGGATTATACTCGAGTCTGTGGGTATCGACTCGAAAGTTATGTCCTTTGACGATGAGATCTTACCCGTCTGCAGAGGAGGAAATTAAAATATTCTAAAACCCGCCGACAGATTACAACAACGTAGGAGAATATCATTAAAGAGGAAGGAAAATCTTGAAGCAACTGAAATGTTGTTCGACAGAAGGGTGCTGCGAATATCATGGATCGAGCATGTGAGTTATGATGAGGTTTTGGAAAGGATGGAAACCTAAAGGAAAGTAATACTGAGCATCAGGAAGAGACAGCTTAAGTTTCTGGGACATGCAATGAGGAAGGAGGGCTTGGAGAACTTGAGACTAACAGGCCAGATAGAGGGAAAAAGAGACAGGGGAAAGCAGCGGATAACATATTTGAAGGGCCTGAGCAGGTGAATGACAGAACGAGGGTTGCGTGGGGAAAACTTGCTAAGAGCCACCAGGGATAGGGAGACGTGGAAAGCCATGATCGCTAACGTCCTGGAAGGACAAGGCACATAAGAAGAAGAAGAAGAAGAAGAAGAAGAAGAAGAGAGTAGGAAATTTATCAATGCTGAAATGGTTGAAGTGAAGAAAGGGTATCTTGAAAGGATGGGAAATAAAATTTTAAAAAAAGATTTGGAGAGAGAGAGAGATAAAGAGGAGGGAAGAAAAAATGCAATCATTGTGAATTTTATTTTTTTAAAAAAGGTTTCATTAAAAATAAAAGAAAAAGGGTGTGTGTATGAGTGTGTAAGAGAAATAGAAAGATAGAAATTAAATAAGAGAAAAACTTAAGAGTTAACGTGAGAATGACTGAGAGTGAGAAAGAATGCGAGGAAAAGTGTGAGGCAGGAAAGAGAAAGGCAGGAGAAGAGAAGAGAGATATGAGAGAGATAAAAGAGAACGTTTGAACGAATGTGGCGAGGAAGAAAACAATATACTACTCATGGATCCATCAATGATTCTATTAGAGACCACAAAAATCATAACCGTAACTGACTTCAGAGTCAGTCAGTTAAGTGCCATACGTGATACACGCTTGGACGATCATGTCTCGAAAGAGACATGACTGACTTAGCAGAAGATTATCCCGCAGTTGGTTGCCATTGCTTTCTCCGGTAGACTGATTACCAGCCAAGGCTATAGAACCCAATCTGTCTTATTATTTTACTCATAAGTAGAGAGGGAAGAGATTATTATATTATTAAGTAGTAATTAGTGGGGGATCAGTTTATTACTTCAAAACAATATAAAATTGATCCCCCACTTTATGCCAAATAGCAGCCTTAATCATATATCCAACTATTTTATTCAGTCAGTCAGTTAAGTGCCATACGTGATACATGCATTGGGTGACCATGTCTCTTTCGAGACCTGACTGACTGGGCAGAAGATTATCCCGCAGTAGGTTGCCATTGCTTTCTCCGGCAGACTGATTACCAGCCAAGGCTATAGAACCCAATCTGTCCTATTATTTTACTCATAAGTAAAGAGGGAAGAGATGTATTATAGTATTAAGTAGTAATTAGTGAGGGATAAGTTTATTACTTCAAAACAATATAAAACTGATCCCTCACCTTATGCCCAGTAGCAGCCTTAATCATATATCCAACTATTATATTCAGTCAGTCAGTTAAGTGCCATATGTGATACACGATTGGGCGATCATGTCTCCAGTCAGTCAGTCCAATCAGTCAGTCCAGTCAGTCCAGTCAGTCATGTCTCCAAGAGACATGACTGACTGACAGAAGATTATCTCGCAGTAGGTTGCCATTGAGTTCTGCGGTAGACTGGTTGCCAGCCAAGGCTATAGAACCCAGTCTGTTCAATTATTTAACACATAAATGGAGAGAAGTGACGGATTAATATCTTTCTCAAGGGTATTTGGGAAAGGTATTAATCCGTCTCTTCCCTCCATTTATGGGTTAAATAACAGGACAGATTGGGTTCTATAGCCTTGGCTGACAACCAGTCTACCGCAGAAAGCGTTGACAACCTTGGAGGGATAATATTCTGCCCAGTCAGTCATGTCTCTTTCAAGACATGATCGCCCAAAGTGTGTATCATGTATGGCACTTAACTGACTGACTATAATAGTTAAAAACATAGTTAACGCTTTGACTGGGCATAAAGTGGGGGATCATTTCTATATTGTTATGAAGTAATAAACTGATCACCCACTAATTACTACTTAATAATATATAACATTCTTTCTCTATCTACCTATGAGTCAAATCATAGGACAGATTGGGTTCTATAGCCTGGGCTGGCAACCATTCTACCGCAGAATGCAATGGCAACCTACTGCGGGATAATTTTCTGCTCAGTCAGTCATGTCTCTATCAAGACATGATCGTCCACAGCGTGTATCACGTATGGCACTTGACTGACTCAATGTCCCATAAAATTGTTACAGGTCTTATCTCTGTAACTGACTATGGATGATATTCATACCGATTTCTTGCAGTTTCTTTTCCGTAATAATTGCAGATTTTCCCGTGTCAATATTGGTGCACTCTATTATGCTGAGTTTTATATTGTATAACCTGATACGAGTTGGTCAGTTGTTTATGGATATATATTACAGAATCTCGCGCCGAAATCCGTTGTAGTGCATGGGTATCGACTCGGAACAAGAAATCGGAGAGCAGTGGATATCGGAGAGAAATCGGTGAACAGTAAATATCAGCTCGGAATGAGAAATAGGTGAGAGTGGGTACCAACAATGTACAACCTGATACAAGTTGGTAACTTGTTTCTGAATACTTATCACAGATACCGAGCCGGTATTCTTTGTGGTGCAGTGGATATCGTCTCTGGACGATAAATCGGAGAACCGAGTTCGAATTCCAGTTAGTTATTATTCACTTACGCACAAAAATCCTTGGGAAAGGTATTAATCTGTCTCTTCCCTCAACCTTTGGGTTGAATAATAAAACAGCTTGGGTTCTATAGCCTTGGTTGAAAACCAGTCTACCACAGAAACTAATGGCAAACTACTGTATGAAAATATTCTGCCCAGTCAGTCATGTCTCTTTCGAGACATGATTGTCAAAGTGTGTATCACGTATGGCACTTAACTGACTTACTGATCATAGAATCAGCATTTCGGGTTAACACAATTTCTTATTTCTTTTTTCTTCTTATCATTATTTTCCTTGTCTTATTTATTTTGATCCTGGGCATGACAGTAAACTGCATCCGGCAGTAAGGACTCTGATTGGGAGGTTGTGAGGAGCATGGAACCACCTTTTAATTGTTGTTGTTCTCAGGTCCACCCTGACCTGGATTGGTATAAACATGCTAGGGTCCCCGCTATCTATGGGCAAATAGTTAACACACAAATTTGGGTCAAAACACCATGAAAGTATAAAAATAGACTTTCATAGAAAAATATACATTTTTGAAGAAACAGATTTTTGAAGGTAAAAATATTCTCAGCAAAATATTTTTGAATACAAACCTAAATGACATTTTCGGTTTTTTAAAATAGAAAAGAATAAAAACAATTTGTTTTCATTAAAATCTGACTAAATCAACTTTCTCACTATAACCAAACATTAAAAAAATATCTTTAAAACCCCGCTTTTTTGGCATTAAATAACCCACAGAGGTTGATATGCCCTTAAGCAAAACTTAAACTGATTTATTTAATTCTAATTTGCCTTCTTTAACTTAAGTGTCACAAGTTATTGCTTCCATTTTGGGATGTTTCAATTTTAATAACAGAAGGGAACTCGAGAAAATGATTACAGAATCACGATCTTGACGTTTCACACAATTCCAAACAAAAGTTTAAGAAAAAATATCCCATCAACACTAGAAAGAGGGATAACAGTTAGTGGACTTCAGAAATCTATCTCCCTGAAAAAACAGTTTTAATACAGGGTACAGTAGAAATGGATGGATGTGCGTTGTGGTGCAGTGGATATCGGCTCGGAACAAGAAATCGGAGAGCCAAGTTCGAATTCCAGTTGAATTCATTGGATTCACTTACGCGCAAATACCCTTGGGATTAATCCGTCTCTTCCCTCCAGTTATGGGTTAAATAACAGGACAGATTGGGTTCTATAGCCTTGGCTGGCAACCAGTCTACCGCAGAAAGCAATAGCAACCTACTGCGGGATAATCAGTCAGTCAGTCATGTCTCTTTCGAGACATGATCGCCCAAGCGTGTTTCACGTAGGCACTTAACTGACTGACTGAGAGTAGAAATATTTCTCATACATTGTTCTTCTATGTGTCGTGTTTCTTCAGGATGTAGGCGATCATGTCCTTCCACATCTCCCCATAACTTGTGGGTCTTAATACACTTTCTCTTGATACCATCCCAAAACCTCTGCCATCCATTTGCTCAAGCCCATCAAATATTACTTTATCCCCGTATAGCTTTCCTTCTATCTATCCTGTCAGTATTAGATTCTCTAAGCCGTTCTTCCTTATTACATTTCCCAGAAACTTCAGCTGTCTTTTCCAGATGTTAAGTATGTTTCCTTTTCTTCATCTTCTCCAAAACCTCGTTGTTGGTCACATATTCGATCCATGCAATCCTCAGCATCTTTCTGTAGAATCCCATTCGGTTGCTTCAAGTTTTTCCTTCATCTTTGATGAGATTGTCCACTATTCACTGTCATATTGAAGAACATACATCATATAACAATCCTGTGCGCTCTTCTTTGTTTTCAGAAAACAATTCCTGTCTCTTAATACTTTACAGAGTTTTAGTAATGTGTTGTGGATTCCGGGTGAGGAACCACACAAAATAATGAATAACAAAACATATATTTGAGATAGAAAAATAGGTTATACTAAACGTAAAGATACAACTGGAACGCAGGTGTAGTAATCCAAGAATACGATTAGTAAGAAATATATATATATATATATATATATAAAAGTCTTTGAAGTGAAGCCGTGCTGGAAATTATTCTGGCTGAGTGGAGCTCAGAGCTACTATGACTACTGATGCGGTATTTTCTGTGTAACTTCGGTATAGTTCGGTATCTTACGGATCAGTCCCGGTACTCTCCGGTAACTGATGTATCTCACTATGGCAGGAGTATACTGAAGTCGAGTCCATTATCATAGAAAAAGGGGAGACCCCACAACATAATACATCCTTGTCTATGCTAATACGATTCAGATGTCTCTGTCACAATTTCCGTCTTCGGCTAGAGCACTTCCAAGCTATTTAAATTTCTGTATCAACTTGATTTTATTCTCTTCAGCCTGCAGTTGGCCGTTTGGGCTCTTCTTTTTACTAATGACCATTCATTGAGTTTCTTGTTTATATGTAGCCTTTTTTCCGCTTTCTGTTGCTATCTTCTGTAGGTGGAATTGTAGATTTCTTTCCAAGTTTGCTATCAGCACTGTCTCATTTCCGTATTTTATATTGTTCCGATTGTGGCCGCCAAGTAGAAATCCTGACAGCTCAAGAGCTCTCAGAACCGACTCGTTCTACAGGTTGTATAGATCTGGTATGAAGATACATACTTGTCTTACGCCCTTTGCCAAGTAGAAATCCTGACAGCTCAAGAGCTCTCAGAACCGACTCGTTCTACAGGTTGAATAGATCTGGTATGAAGATACATACTTGTCTTACGCCCTTTGCCAAGTAGAAATCCTGACAGCTCAAGTGCTCTCAGAACCGACTCGTTCTACAGGTTGAATAGATCTGGTATGAAGATACATACTTGTCTTACGCCCTTTGCCAAGTAGAAATCCTGACAGCTCAAGAGCTCTCAGAACCGACTCGTTCTACAGGTTGAATAGATCTGGTATGAAGATACATACTTGTCTTACGCCCTTTGCCAAGTACAAATCCTGACAGCTCAAGAGCTCTCAGAACCGACTCGTTCTACAGGTTGAATAGATCTGGTATGAAGATACATACTTGTCTTACGCCCTTTCTGTCTTTGTATATCTACCCCTCACATATACCTTTCAGAATTACTTTCCACGTAATGGTAATACATTTTTGGGAATAGCATCTTTAACTATCTAATAGCTTACCGTTATTTGAGATGTACATCTGGTTGGTATTTCTCCCCACCCTGTAGAATGATTTTAGAAACTTCAAACGGCGGTAGCACTGACTTCTCCATGAATGAATACTGAATGTTTCCTTATAAATAAATGGATACTATTACCAGTACCATTAAAGATGAGAACTACGTTATTACTTTTTGTTCCCAGGTCAAGGGGTGAAGAAAAGCACAACACGATTAACACTGGCTACTTAGTCAATGAATGCCTAATAAAGAGACGCCTTATCATTACCATAAAAAAATGGGGAGAACATTTATTTGCCGCTCCAGGATGGAAGGATGAGACACATGGTCAATTTAATGTGGGGAGTCCGAGCACGTGCGTTCAAGACAGGTCCAAATTAACACAGTCTCCAAAACAGTCATTTTGCTGGCATCGATATGCCTATCTCTCTAATTAGGGTAATGTGGGTGGCAAAAACGTAAGCAGCTGTTCCATGAGACCGACCTCCTAATGATATTTTTCACGGACAGAAATAGAAATTAGTTGCGCTCCGTTTGAAGTCAGAAACGCTAATGAGAAACAAACTGCAATTTTCTAATCCAGGGGGTATGCTATATTTTGGTCCCAGCCCGTTGGCCAGAAGATCTCAGAAAAATTGTAACACGAGCAGCATTGTCAATAAAGGCCGAATGGTCTCATATAAAGAAACAACTACCATTACCATAAGAAAACTGGTGGAAATGTTTGTCCAAACTTTTTCTCTCCAAATTTGTAGAAAAACTTATAGATACATGCTGGAATTTCTTCTTCGTTCATAATAAATAAACAATTCTTTGTCTTACCGACACAATTTTTAACACATCATTCAATAAGACCCAGACCTGACATATAGATGGTGCCATTAATTAAAAAAATCCATCTAATTTTCATGAAGTACTAACATTAAAATGGCATGTGAAAAAATTTGGGCCCAATTAGATTATTAGTTTACAAATTACAGTTAACTGAAGCTATTGTTGCAAATTTTCATAAACAATGCAAAAAATCTGAATTTCGTGTGTTAATAAAGCATTGCTTTCTGATGGGAAAATATTTTTTAAGCAAAGCAATGGCTTGATAAGTCGAACTCGAACTCTGTTCCGTAGGAAACAAATGTTAAGAGGTGGTATGCTGACTTTAAATGCGATCGTAATGACACAAATAATGATGAACGCTCAGGTCACCCAAAATTGGCAGTTGTCCCGGAAAGCACCAAAAAAAATCCACGAACTCGTTTTTGCCGATTGTAAGTTGAAGTTGCGTGAGAAAGCAAAGAAGTTGAACATATCCAAAGTCAGTGTATTCACCATTTAATCCGAACATTTTTCAATGAGAAAGCCGTGTTCAAAGTGGGTGCCGCGTTTTCTCACAGTCGATCAAAAACAAGAACGCATCGAGAATTTTGCGCGTTGTTTACAAATGTTTCAACGCAATAAGAAAGACTTTTTATGTAAATATGTGACAATGGATCCACGACTTTACTCCAAAGTCAAATCGGCAGTCAGCTGATTGGACAGCAGCAAGTGAAACTTGTCGAAAGCGACTAAAGGTGCAAACATCAACAGGCAAGCTTTTGGCCTTGGTATCTTGAAATGCGCAAGGTATTTTGTTCATCGATTACCTTGAGAAAAGAAAGAACCATCAATAGCGAATATTATATAGCTTTTGGTGCGTTTGACGGAAGAAATCGACAATTCATCCTAAACCAAACACTGCGCCTCCTCGGCTTAACTCTCGCAACAGACCTCAAGTGAAATGAATATAGAGAATCCATAGCTAAATACGCTGCTAAGAAAGTTGGTTCTCTGTCTAGGGCCAGGTAGTTTTTTTCCGCCTGAAGCAATCCTGCACATATATAAATCTACCATCTGCCCGTGCATTGATTACTGCTGCGATATCTGGTCGGGTGCTCTTGCTATCCACCTAGGTGCCCTTGACAAAATCCAACGGAGAATCTGTAATCTGATAGATCCCTACTTGGTAGCTCGGATACAGTCACTTTCACACCAGCGCATTGTGGCTTTCCTGTGTCTCTTCTACAAATACTTTCACGGTTTCTGCTTCGATTAACTTAGGTCACTGGTGCCCCCTATATATAAATTTACTTGAGCTACAAGATTAGCAACTAGGTCCCACACTTTTACTGTGAAACCAATAAATTGTAAACGCAAATTCTACATCATCAGCTTTTTTTCTCGCACTTCCCGTCTGCGGAATTCCCTTCCGCATACTTGCTTTCCCGACAGCTATAATCTCTAAAAATTTAAATGTAAAGTCAACAGTCATCTCCTATCTCACTAACCTGCATCCTCTCTCTCATGCTCTTTCTACTCCAGTCTCATCAATATTCTCATCCTTCTCTTACCCACTTCCTGACAGCCCCTATAACCTGTCACTCTTTCTTATAACTTTCCTCCTATGTAGCCCCTGCAAAACAGTGGCAGTAAAATGACTTGCTTGGGGCGATATGATTATAAAAAAAAATCTATACATTTATATTCCAGAGAATGTAAATAAATCTAAAAGGCATGCATGTGTGGCTAATCAGTATTTTATTGACTGATTGATTCGTTTTCTACGGCTTATCAACAGACAAGGAATTATGTAAATATAAAGTGGGAGATCAATTTTATATTACAATCAATATATAAATTGATCCCTCACTTTGTTGCCACAGTCATCCTTCTCTTACCCACTTCCTGACACGCCCTATAACCTGTCACTGTTTCTCATAACTTTCCTCCTATGTAACCCCTTGCAAAACAGTGGCAGTAAAATGCTTTGCTTGGGGCGATATGATTATAAAAACAAAAAAGATATTAGAGGACTGACGAGAGAACGCGATAGATTGTGCATGCAATATTCACAAACGAAAACACATTTCGACATTCAATATATGTCTGTGTTAATATCAGCAGAGGGAACGTAATGCATGTATATATTTTATTGATTCTCTTATGACGTATGTGTATTTTGTGTTTGCCTCAAAGCAGGTCAATAAATAGCCATTGATCGAACACTCAAGAAAAGAGAGAGAATTTAATTTTTCTTTCAGTTTTTTTCTGATATGCGTTTAGTTCAGAATAATAAAATGTGTATTTTTTGTGAATCAAATTCAAATTGTGAAAGTTGTTTCTAAAAAATTAGACATCTTTTAAGAAATATGAGATATAAAATGAAGTGAATGATAAAATTATTACAAATACACATGTTTCCATTGTTATATTAACAAATCTATACGTTCCCAACCAGACCAGTACACACACACGCACACTAAAACATACATACACACAACTACACACACAAACACACAAACACATAGACATATGTATATATTCATATAGACATATATATATATTTTTCTATTCATATTGTTTACATTAAGTATCACCATGAATACATTTCATATATTCACGCACATTCAAAGAGCTTATAAATGCTCACTCACTCTCTCACTCACTATATATATATATACAGAGAGAGAGAGAGAGAGAGAGAGACAAACAGACAAAGACAAGGAGGGCTTGCTTTATATAAATTACAAATATTATGTCTGCTGTTTTGTAAAATCCGTTCATACTCACGAATATTCTTCTATGTATTGTAATAAATGCGCTGTAACTATGAAAATTATTTTTATTTTCTATTTTCGAAGTACTTTCAATCTCGTTCCGAGATTATCTTCTTTATTAGTAACAAAATAACCACAAAACTGTGTTGCTATACATGACTGTATTTTTTCTTTCTTCTTAAAACAATGGTTTACAGTTATGTTTAGCGTTCATTACAATGCAAAAATTATCCACTATGGACATTTCTGTCTTGTAAGGTTATGGTCATGTTTGTATTAAATAATGAAAAAACAGTTCTTTTGATAAACATTTCTGAACATTACTACTGTATTCTTAGCTGGTTCTATAAAGTGACAGGTTAAGTTTTTTTAACGTATATTGCTTCGAGGGTCTGTAGTCTGAATTTGTGTTTTCTTGGTGTAAGATAGTTGTGTTGTCGATCATTATTTTTTTATATTGTGAATGTAGATAATAATTTTGTTGTAGATATCTTGAAATGAACGAATGATCAGATATGTGTTATGTAGTTGACGTAAATTCAACATATATATATTTGTTTGTTGTCGGAGATACATTCTCTTTTACGTAATACATTAATTGGTAGGGAAAAGTTATTTTGAAAAATTAAATTGGTAGTATTGTATTTTTGAAATATATTATCAATTTTAATTTTTTATTAGGTTATATGGAAGGTATATGAGTACGGATGAGTTTTTTATGATTTTTTCATCTTGTTTGTAGTTATCGTGCATCTGGTTGTAATATAGGAATTTGATATATTTATTTAGGGTCTTTTGTGAAACCACCACATATGTTTGATGTGTATTGAGGTTTTTATATATCGTCTTATTTATTCATGTACAATATGGCTTGGGAAGGAATTATTTTACATAGATAAATCTGTTTGTAATATGTGAGCTGTATTTTTGGGTACATCTTTTTGTATTTCTTTAAGGCTACCAGGATTCCAGGAATCCTTCCAATGAGTCTCTTATAACATTTCCTGATCAATCCAAGTGCTCAAACTACAACTAAAATTACTGATTTCCTCATTTTTGCGATATTTTGTATATATATATATATATATATATATATATATATATATATATATGCGGGGTGTTTAAAAAAAATTAACATAACTTCAGGACTGTGTTTCCTATATGTAAATAATGAAAAAAATTCTCGATGAACATATGTCCGGAAAAGTTTGGTCTCCGTGTTAAAGGCTTTTAAAAGTATATCGTGGTGTTGCTCAGGAGTAATGAAAGCTTTAAAACTGATCCATGGAGCTCAGACTCTTTGGATGTTGGCACGAAAGACTAAAATGCAATAACTGTTTCCAGTTAAAGCGAAACCGTAGACTGAAAGAAAAATGAATGGATGTATGTCAAATTTTGATTTCCTGGTATCAAATAAGTTTTTTCGTCGTAAACTGAATTTTGAAGGCTAAATAAGGCTAAATAAGTCGTCTGAGTAAATGGTATCATGGCTGAGACTAAGACCTACAAATATACCTACTCAGAAGCAAAAACTAAAATAAAAGGGCTGAAAAAATACAGACATACAGGCATATAAACAGACACACACACAAATATCTTGCCTTTTATATAAATATATATTATCGATTTCTGCACTATTGTAAGAACTGCAACCTTGAAACTTCTGAATATCGTTTCTTATGTCTTTGTCTTTGAGTGTATCAAATTTGATTAAAATCGGACCACTCCTTCTATAACTGAAGTTTTTCGATTATTGATTTTCGATATTTATCGGGGTTACCTTGACACAAAACCTAGATAAGAACACTCGCAGACGCTTATAGTACAACTGTGAAAATTTTCAAGAAAATCGGTTCAGCCGTTTTGGAGTCTATAGGTAACCGACACACACAGACACACACACACACACACACACACACACACACACACACACACACAAAGTGCCATTTATTAACAAGTTTAGATTGCTTGTAATTTCATTATAAATTTATATTCTCATTATAAAATTATATTTTTATTCTTTTTAGTGTTGCATTGTTTTATCATTTTACTAAAAAAATGCGGTTCTGCATCCGACAGCAAGGCCTCTGATTGAAAGGTTGTGAGTAGCATAGAACCACCTCTTAATTGCTGTTGTTCTCAGGTCCACCCTGACTCCGAGTGGTAGCACCTATTAGGACGCCAGCTATGGGCAAATAGTTAACTCCTAAACTAGGGTCAAAACACTACGAAAGTATAAATATACACTTTTATAGAAATATATATATAAAAATACTTTTATAGAAAAATATACATTTTTGAAGGAAAAACTTATTCTCAGCAAAACATTTTTTAATACAAAACTAGATGACATTTTCAGGTTTCTAAAATAAAAAAAGAATGAAATAAAAAAAAACATTTCATTAAAATCTGACTAAATCTAATTTCTTACTATAACCGAACATTAAAAAATACCTTATAACCCTACGTTTTTGATATTAAATAACTCACAGAGGTGTTGATATGCCGTTAAACAAAACTCAAACTCAAACTAAGAAAATGCATGACTGGTAATTTATTTTCTGACATTGTATTGCTGTTGATTGCCTTACAAAATGTATTTTTATATTGTCATAGTGTTTTTATTTTCGTTTAATTGTTCACTATTCGTCCATAGCTGGGACTGAAACAGGTGCTACTCCCCATCGTCAGAGTTAACTTGAGAACGATATCAATTAAGATATGGTTCCATGCTCTTCAAAATCACCAATCTTCCAATCCGACGCCTTGCTGCCGGATATAGTTCATTGTTATACCCAGGGCTACGTTCAACTAGATCAGGAGGGAAGCCGGAGAGAGTCGCGCACACAAAGAAGCCGTCAGAGGTCGGAAGCTAGCGGGAGTCACCTGTCGCTTCAGATAAAAATTGTAGACTTTATATGGTCTTAAAACTTCCACGCACTTTTGCTTTTTTCGTGTTGTCGCTTTGTTGACGTTTTCTACGACCGGATGTATCTGTCAATCACCCCCGGCATTTCATTGCTATTTCAAGTCGGCTGTCGCTTGTGTTTTTTCTTGTTTCACTGTGTTGACATCATGTACGGCCGGATATATCTGTCAACCAACCTTGTACTTTGTTAGCATTACCTACGGCCGAATGTACCTGTCAATTACTTCTACCGTTCAAGGTAATATATTACACAAGTTGGTAATAGAAGTAGTTTTGTACCAGAATCAATTCAGAAGAGTGAGGAAGTAATTAGTTTTGAGTTCTCGACCTGAAACCATCTAGTGACATTGACCTTGAAGGCGTCTTTTTTAAGAACACACTGTCACTTGTTCGATCCTGTTTTTGTCACCAGTATCAGGCAGCTTGATGTATTCGGTGGTTTGTGCTCTGTGGGAAGAAGTGTGCAAGCATACGGCTTACGACTTACAAGACCACCAAATACGGCGTAAACTTGCCGTGTATCTCTGTTGGTTACCGTCAAGCACAGCCTTTCCTTCTATTCACTTGGTTTCGTTTTTAAGAAGCTCTCTATATTTTAGTCACTGCGATTGGTTGCTGGAACCACAATAAATCGTGTAATTTAATTTCTTACTCACAGTATAGCCTGGCGTTGCTCGGTTGTAATGAAAGCTTTAAAACTAATCAATGGTCCTGGAGCTCAGGCCCAGCCTAAAGAATATTTGTGTGAAGTTTGGTGAGAATTTGATAAAAATTGAAGATTTGTATAAAGGTCATATAGACAGATAAACAGACACGCGTACAAACATCTTGCCTTTCATATATATATATATATATATATATATATATATACATTATCGATTTTCTGCACTATTGTAAGAACTGCAACTTTGAAACTTCTGAATATCGTTTCTTATGTCTTTGTCTATGAATGTATCAAATTTGATTAAAATCGGACCACTCCTTCTATAACACGATTTTTTCGATTATCGATATTTATCGGGGATACCTCGACACAAAACCTAGCTAAGAACACTCGCAGACGCTTATAGTACAACTGTGTAAATTTTCAAGAAAATCGGTTCAGCCGTTTCGGAGTCTATAGGTAACGGACACACACACACAGACAAAATTCCATTTATAAATAAGTTTAGATATCAGAACAAATATGTTAATATTCTCGATAAAAGAAAGAAAGCGTGTCAAAATTTTTGGCATGCGGCATAACATTACGTTACGTTGTCTCCTATTCATGACAGTAAAAATGCAACGTGTGTTTCTAAATACGTGTAATTTATATTGTGTTTATCATATGTAAATAAACAACGTAAATATGTTACGATTTTTGGGACTGCCAGTAAAAGACTTGTTTCAAATAAGGCCAGCGATTTAAGGTTAGAAGATTTAATTTATTGTTATTTAATCGATTGTGGCGATCTTTCTACTGACCCAACATACATGAGTGTACTTTTCTGAAAGAAATGAATCTAAATCATCTGTTTAACTATTGATCAGTGTATCGACTACAGTCGGTTTTATGCTATTATTCTCCAAAGAACACACACACACACACACACACACACACACACACACACACATATATATATATATATATATATGCTTTTTTGTTGACACACCCTTCGTAAAATTATAGGTCTGGTATGGGTATCACGCATTTCCTCTCATGAATATACCCTAACTAAAATATTATTGAGAAAAGTTGCACAAAGAAGGGACTGATACTCTCTCAGTCTGTTTCTATCTATCTATCTATCTATCTATCTATCTATCTATCTATCTATCTATCTATCTAATCCTCGGTATGACGATAAACTACATCCGACAGGAAGGCATCTGATCCAAATATTGGAGGTTTTGAGTGAAACCCCTTCTTAATTGTTGTTGTACCCAGTTTCACCATGGTCCAAGGTGGTAGCATCTGTTAGGGTCCCAGTTATAGACAAGTATTAAATACCAAAACAAAAACAAATACGAAACATTACCAAAGCATAAGAAGTACATTTTGATAATAAAAATACGAAAAAAACACTTTAAACTTAAATGTAATACGTAATCATAGTAAAATGACTAATAGTACCTATTTATTGTAAAATAATGATATTACTTTAAAAATATGTATGTATGTATGTATGTATGTATGTATGTATCTATCTATCTATCTATCTATCTATCTATCTATTCTTTCTATAAAATCCAGAATAAAGGGTCCCTGGAAAGGTTTATATATGCGGAATACAGACGATGAGCGAAACATGCCAACCAAGTTGCAACAATATTCTTGACAATCATTCCCGAGGCACCATGCATTATTTAAATGAAATATGAGTCGGCCTGTGCCTTCAAAAATAACGGCAAATATTTCTATGTATATGGCGTCTAAAATGCGGCAACATGCATATTAATGTACCTACTGATTACAATGTCACATTAAGGTATAAGAAAAAAATATAAAATTTGCAGTTGTCTCTCTCCACAAGCGTGACAGGAGGGAATCAGTTTTTGTCATAATTAAGTTACACTAGTATACAGTTATATTAAGAAGTGCTCAACTCATATATAATGTTGATTATTTTTCATTTAAAAACCAGTTACTAAGGCTAACTTGGTTTCAACCCTTCGGTATTTCACGGCGACTTATAATAAACTAGCAGTATAGCCCGGTGTTGCTCGGGTGTAATGAAAGCTTTAAAACTAATCCATGGTCCTGGAGCTCAGACTCAGCCTAAAGAATATTTGTGTGAAGTTTGGTGAGAATCGGATGAAAATTATGGATTTGTATAAAGGACATACAGTCAGATAAACAGACACACAAGCAAACATCTTGCCTTTTATATATCTATATCTATATATACATTATCGATTTTCTGCAATATTGTAAGAACTGCTACCTTGAATCCTTTTGAATATCGTTTCTTATGTCTTTATCTATGAGTGTATCAAATTTGATTAAAATCGGCCCACACCTTAAATAACCCGATTTTTTCGATTATCGATTTTCAATATTTATCGGGGTACCTCGATACAAAACCCAGCTAAGAACACTCACAAACGCTTATAGTACAACTGTGTAAATTTTCAAGAAAATCGGTTCAGCCGTTTCGGAGTCTAGAGGTAACGGACACACACAGACACACACACAGACACACACACAGACACAACCCTCACACACAGAGACACAGTTCCATTTATAAATAAGTTTAGATAATTAGAATCTTTGGCTATTCTTTTTGTTAACAACTATGTCTTCCGACTTCCTGCAATTGTTGTGTAGTCTATTCTTTTCATTTTTCTTCACTACATTCTGTAGTTCTTGTAGTTTTCTTTCTGTTTCTGCCGTCAAGAATGTATCATCTTTTTTTTTTTTAATCATCTCACCCCAAGCAAGGCATTCCACTGCCACTATTGCGCATGGGGTTACATAGGGGAAGGTAAAGAGAAGGAGTGGTTAGACATAGGGAATGTCAGGAGGAAGGTGACAGATGAGTAAGGATAGCGAGGATGAGGGTTGGGCAGATGGGAAGAGTGCTTGATAGAATGGGAGCAGGTTAGTGTGTTAGGAGGTGTCTATTGACCTTACATTTAAACTCTTGGAGATTGTAGCCGTCGGGGAAGCAATCGTTTGGAAGAGAATTCCACAGTCGGGAAGTGCGAGGAAAGAAACTGTTGGAGTAGAAGTTACGGCTGCATTTTATCGGTTTCACTGTAAAAGGGTGGGACCTAGTTGCTAATCTAGTATCTCGTTCAAATTCGTATTTAGGGGGCACTAGTGATCTAAGTTCATCGGAGCAGAAGCCGTGAAAGTATTCATAGAAGAGACACAGGGAAGCCACGTCGCGCCGGTGGGAGAGAGACTGCAGGCGATCTGCCAAGTCGGTATCTATCACATTACAGACCCTCCTCTGAACCTTATCGAGAAGCCCGAGGAGAACAGCAGGGGCACCCGACCAGATATGGCAGCAGTATTCAATGCACGTGCGGATGGTAGATTTATAAATGTGCAGAATAGTTTTAGACGGAAAAAAACTTCCGGGCCCTACACAGAGAACCGACTTTCATAGCAGCGGATTTAGCAATGGATTCGATATAGTCATTCCATTTGAGGTCCGCTGAAAGTGTGAGACCAAGGAGGCGTAGTGTTTTACTCTCTGGGAGGCAAGTCTGGTCCATGCTAATGGGAGGTAATCTACACGTTTTATGTTGCTAAGATAGTGGCTAGCAATAATGAATCTTGGCATGACTTTTAATTCTTTCAGAATTGCCTCACCGTATAAGTTGAATATGTCCGGTGAGAAGATACATCCTTGTCTTATCGTCCTTTTTATTTTTCTATATTTAGTAAATTTTCTATCTGTAAGCAGTCAGCTGGCTCTCAGTATAGTTTCTGGATTATTCTAATGTCCTCCACAAATATGTCAAAGTTGCTAGACACATCCAAAATTATTTTGGGACGTATTTTTACTGTTCCAGCTGCAGGAAAGCATTCAAAAATCATAATGCTGCCATTCCCCTGTTTAACTGTTGACACTAAATTCTTATTTTCAAAAGCTGTATTAAGAGCTTGCTAGACATACCACCTATCATTCCACTCAAGATAATCTAATATGGTTTCATTCGACTATTAAACATTTCGCCTGAATGTTTTCAGATTATTAATATGTTGGCATAATTGAGTCTGGCATGATTGTTGCTTTTGGTAGACAGTGGCATTTTTTAAGTATTTTACCGGAAACGCTTTTGGATGATAAGTAAAACATCTGCACGTCTATCTGCATTTATATTGCACCTCCAAATAATTTCTGAGAATAAACACCGCAGTGTTTTTAACGAACCCACATATTATTGACTTCTTTCTGGTCTGATACTGCTGCAACAAAATGCGATATTTAATTATGGGAATCAGGAAGATGTGTTTAGCTATGTGGCTCTTTAGGCTGATTGTCCAATGGAGTTTACATTTGTTTGCACATAACTTCTTACGCAGTACTATAAAAATAGGTCATCTTACGTCTTCATCCTCATCCTTGCCATGTTTACGATGTTTCGTCCACTGTACACACCGACCTTCTTCAGGTGCTACGAATTTCGAATTCAACCCTTTATTACTGTTTTATCCCGGGAGGGGATAAACAGAGAAAGAATAGTGCAAAACATAACTCTTAACACTGAGTATATATAAATAAAAATTTATTATACCTCAGTACAATAAACCAAATAAAAGTACACCAACGAACAATTAACACGAATAACAATTAAGAAGGCAATGTCTCTGTATAGAACGTATGCGTCCGTCTTGAGGAGTAGGCTTCCGTCTAGTCACGTCTAACTCACGCCTAAGGCCGATGGCTTTCGACTCTGGTATAATGACGAATAATCTTGATCACTCCCGTGTAATGACGAAGATTCTCGTATAGCCACGAACACACTCGATTTCTCTCGAGCGCTATTCCTCTGTAGTTCGTTCTCGTCTAGGTCTTTTTTAACCCGGGCCATACCCATTCCTGGGTAAGACAAAATATTTCACCACAACAATTACGATCACTGGGTGTTATAATGAAACATCCTATCACCCCGACAGTTGATTCGCCGAAGAGATGAAGAAGTATCGAAGTAAGCAAGTACGAGACGATTCGACTTCCGCTCTCATTCTGTCTTGACTTACCATTTTATGAACTCTCTATTACTTACACTTTTATCTAGATGGCTATGAAAAAAGAAGATCCTTAATCCTCATATTAGCATATTACATATTATTAAAAAATATTACATATATTAAATATTACATATATTAAATATTACATATATTACATATATTAAATATTACATATTATTAAAAAGGACGATTCGACTTCCGCTCTCATTCTGTCTTGACTTACCATTTTATGAACTCTCTATTACTTATACTTTTATCTAGATGGCTATGAAAAAAGAAGATCCTTAATCCTCATATTAGCATATTACATATTATTAGCAATGGCAACCTACTGAGGGATAATCTTCTGCCCAGTCAGTCATGTCTCTCTCTCTGTCGAGACATGATCGCCCAAGCGTGTATCATGTATGGCACTCAACTGACTGACTGATAAGGTTTATAACTTAATTTAAATTTTGGCGATAAATTAGAAAAAATCAATATTTTTATCTTAAATTTCTTTTACTAAAAAAGACGTTTTTTCTTATAAAAATAGTTTATTTCAGTTTTTCTTATAAAAATATCCGTCCGTGCATGGAGTACTGCTGCCATTTATGGTCAGGTGCCCCTGCCGTTCTCCTCAGTGTTCTTGACAAGCTCCAAAGGAGAGTCTGTAATGTGATAGGTACTGATCTGGCGACTCGTCTGCAGCCACTTTCCCATCGTCGGAATGTGGCCTCCCTCTGTCTCTTCTATAAATACTTTCATGGCTTCTGTTCGGATGAGCTTAAGTCACTGATGCCTCCTCAACAGGTGTTTACCCGTGCAACCAGACTGGCAACTGGGTCCCACCCATTCACAGTCAGGTTAGCCAAACGCAGACGACAATTCTACTCCTGCAGCTTCCTATCTCGCACTTCCCGCCTGTGGAACTCACTCCCGTATTCTTGCTTTCCTGACGGCTACGACCTCCAGAAATTTAAATGCAAAGTCAATACTCATCTACTAACCACTGGACTCTAGCTCTCTCCCCTCCCCTGTATAATCTTCACGTTCTCTCCGCTCATGTATCTGTCATTGCACCTGCTTTCTCAGCTTTCTATTGTTCCTTTCTAACTAGCTTGTACTCCTCACTCTTTTCTAATTAATCTTTCTACATTTATGTAACCCCCTGCACATCAGTGGCGTTTCTGCCTTGCTCGGGGTGAAATGATTAAAAAAAAAAAATTTAAATTTCTCAGCCTAGCTGAATATTAATGGCTTATTTCCTTTATTAACTAAATGTTACGATAAGCTAACATCGTAAATTGATGTTTTTTGTTTTTTTTTAATGAGAAATATCAGTACGGTAAAAACGGTAACTAGCCGTAAAAATCTAAGGTCGTTTTCGAAATTAGCACCATCAAATTAGCTAAAAAACGTGTTTTGTTTTCTGGCTGCCCAAAGGTTAAGCAGCCTCGATCTCGGTTACTTGGGAACAATGCGTTCTGTACGCAAACGCTTAGAGTCCGAAATGTGAGTCAGTTTTAAATAACACGCAAAGAATTCATAAAGCTTCAAACCATGAAAGTCAAACAAGCACGATGTAAAATCTTAATTTCTTTCTAGAGAAGTCAGAGTTATTTATTTCATTATAATACATTTTTGGTGCTTAAAGGAGCTCTTCAGTGATGTCATGCCTTCAGTGCTGATTTCGGGGTTTTTAAACATCATATTGGCTCCGGCAGTAACCCCGAATTTCAGTTCAGAAGTACCAAGCTGGATCCTTCCTTTTTTGCTGCTCGTCTGGATTTTATTTATTTATTTTTTTCTTTTCAGCAGAATTCTACTTTTTATTGTTAACTCTGACCAATGGGAAGAGTTCATTTTCCCACCCTCTCCTATTTAATAACAAATCTGAGTTGCATCTATTTTTGGATCTTTAATTGCAGCTACTCTTTCTGGTATGTTAGTTCATTTTTTTTATCTTTAAACTTACCCCTATACTTTGAATTGCTAATACTAATTATATTTTCTTATCTCTATTTATTAATATAACTTTTAAACAAAATTTTACTATTCAATTGGTCTATAATTAGCTATGTTTTTTCCGAAAGTTTATCGAAACTACCTATATATATAAGACTTGTTGTCGTAAAATCAATTAAATTATACTTAAAAGAAAAACAAATGAATGTAAAACTTTTACCCCCTACCCAGAACCCACTGCTGCTCACATAATTTACCGATGTGCAAAGCACGCAGTTTCAACGCTTCCATTACAATACAATATTTCGCAAGCCTGAGAAATTTACCCTCGAAAATTTCTCAATTTTAAAAAGAAAGAATTAATCGTTGGAACAGTGTAAAACGTTTCAATTTGTTTTAGAGAAGGGTTTAGCTTATGTGCAGTAAATATGGAAGGAAAATTGAAGAAGAACGTGAGATGTGATAATTGAAAGCGAGAGACAGTGGGTGGCGCGTTTTGTGAAGAATTTCTATTGACAGTTGGAAAACACGATAGGAATTAAAATCGAGCTTAGAGAGACGCAGAGGAATGTTTTGCAAAGCGGGGAATACATAGATATGGGCTACTGAGGCGTTTCGGAGCTTGGCAGGTTAGCCGATGATTTACAAAGCACGCAAGAATGCAAATATAAAAGGTGGAAAACTAAACGCATCTCTCTCTCTCTCTCTCTCTCTCTCTCTCTCTCTATATATATATATATATATCGTCGTCGGTGAAACTTGCTCGCATCCAAACTTCGGTATCATTTTACTCTTTCCTTATTCCCTTCCTGCACCCCTGATGGCTGCCGCGAAGATGAATGTGAAGGCCCATCTTACACCTGAACAGTTGTGAGCACATATTGCAAACGAGTATGGGTTGTGGATGCGGGTGGGCGTGTCAGGCGCTGCTGATAAATACGTCACGGATTTACTTCATAGTCATGAACTTTGAAAAACAGTAGCTACTCTAGCAAATACGCCTCGTTCATTCAGCAATGAATTAGAACACTCTAAACTATTGGGCGTGTAAAATGATAATATACGCGCTAAAAAGTCTGCCTTCTCCTACCGAGCGCCCGTAACTGGGAGTTAGAATCGCCGACTGACGCTAATGCGGTTGGGTTTCAATCATGGGTTAAAAGCAATCGGAGTCTAACCGTACTGATGAGCTGTGATACAGCGAAACAGATCTGTCTGCGGATGACTATATATATATATATATATATATATATAATGTGTGAAAAGTGTATGTATATAATGAAAAATATCAAT
>JBBBDQ010000245.1:952500-1012500 GCA_037127315.1 Ascarosepion bandense
ATATATATATATATATATATATATATATATATATTTGTTCACATCTATTTATCTATCTATTTATCTCAGTCTGTTCACTATTTATTTATCTATCTGTATATATTTGCTCATATATATATATATATATATATATATAGATACGTTTATGGTTTCCTATATAGAGAAGTAGTAAATCTATGTGTGCTAGAATCAATGAATACATCAAGGAATGGGATTTTATTATTAATATTAAGTTCTAATGTAAATTAGAGGACGGAGTGACTTTCAAATTTGTTTTAAGATGTGTAATTTGATCGATATTCTTAGCTAAAACGAAGATGTCATCTATGTATCTTACATATATAGAGGGTTTATTGTTGTCATTAATTATTTTATTTTCTAAATTTGCCATATAATAATTAGAAAATAGGGGACCTAAAGGAGATCCCATCGCAATACCATCTATTTGAGTATAAAGATTTTAGTCAACAATACAATAATCCTTACTCATACACACAGTAAAAAGAACCTTCAGATATTGCAGGCCATCTATATTTCATCCAAACAACCAACACTTAATAAAATCACTTTTAAATCTGGTCATAACACATTACATTGCATTTGAATACATGGTTCTGTTGTCATTTCGCGCTATCACGCGGTGTGACGTCATAGAATCGCATTGCAAATTTGCGAACTGCGTTTGTTATTTTTGGTAACTATTGTCGTTGACTAGCGGAGTTTTATGTCAATACAAAATAAAATTGTCGCTGAAGGTGGATGTTATTGTGTTACCGTCTTAATAAACTTTCTGAAGATGGCTCATGTGAGCCGAATGCTTAGAACCAAATTAATAAAAAATTATCCAAATGTAGGATAATTTTTGTCTCTATCTTCGACTGAAATTAAAGCCAAAATACAATGTTTAGAATGACTCATGATTAAACATAATAGACATTCATTTTCTCTTATATTTAACAGTATATGTTTAATATATATATATATATATATGTTTTGTAAAGTACATGTTTTTTATCAGTTAGCTGCAAAAATATTGACTTACTTTGAAGTATATAAGGTCATCAGAGCGGTTACCATTATACAGTTTGTTGAAAACGTGACGGTCTACTAAACGATAAATTTGTTTTTTAAAGGAACATATGTGCGTTGTGGTGCAGTGGATATCGGCTCGGAACGAGAAATCGGGGTGCCGAATTCGAATTCCAGTTGAATTCGTTGCATTCACTTACGCGCAAATACCCTTGGGAAAAGTATTAATCCGGCTCTTCCTTCCAGTTATGGGTTAAATAACAGAACAGATTGGGTTCTATAGCCTTGGCTGGCAACCAGTCTACCGCAGAAAGCAATGGCAACCTACTGCGGGAAAATCTTCTGCTCAGTCAGTCGTGTCTCTTTCGAGACACGATCGCCCGAGCGTGTTTCACGTATGGCACTGAACTGACTGACTGAAATAAATATATGCATATATGCTAAATAAGCAATAGGCATAAATAACAAAATCAACAGTCAAAAAGATAAGATTAGCACAACTCCCGACCAGAGATGACAATGTGACAGAAGTATAAGCAAACTATGAAAAAATTCAACAAGAACAAATTAGTTTACAGGTTTTCAGCTTTTTAAAAAACAAAGTGGTCTGTGTTCTTTCAATCAATACTAACGCAGAAAAAATTGTTTGATATTTTCATCCCGACTTTAAATGCGTTGTTTTATACAAAAAAAGAAAGATCTCCTCTATCTTTAAGTTGCAGGCATCGTCGCATGACACGGAAGTAAACAAATATAAAAACAAACAAACAAACAAACAAACAAACCAAAAACCAGCAAGCAAATAAAATTGCAGTTATACCGATACTAAGATTAACAAGTGCAATACCGTTTTAAAGAAAAAAGACAACAGCATATGATTTATGTTGTGGGATCGCCCCTTTTTGTATACAAGAATGGATTCGCCTGATGTGTACATATAATCCTGCCTATACAAAGAACGGAGTAGTTGTAAAGTTGTAAAGCAGTTGCTTAGTTGGTCAGTAAGTTGGTGCAAAGTTAGTTGGAGTTGTGGGATATAGAATCATTACCTGGACATACTATTTCACTTCAAGACTGTATATAATTGTTTCTACTAATAGTATTCCTGAATGGACTAACACGTGTTCCAGTTTGTATATCTTTGTTCAATATAATTTACATTTTCTATCTCCATATCTGTTTTTGTTATTTATTATTTTGTGTGTTTTCTCACCCGGAATCCACAACAATTTTAAAAAAAGAAGACGTTAAACGATGGTGGTAATGGCGACATGCAATAAAAAGGGGAAAATTGTGTAAGAAAATTCATAACACCTTCAAAGATAGATTAAAGAAAATAAACAGATAATTTTTGGTCGTGTCAAGTAAGACGCACTTGTCTTGCTTTGAAAATTTCTTCAACGAAGAAAGAGAATCAAATTTTAAGAAGAAACAATAAACACTAATAAATGATGTCAATCAATTCTGTCGCTTGTGTATTCGAATTGTAATTACAATGTCTCATAATTTTTACTGATGATCTATCTATCTATCTATCTATCTATCTATGCTCATATGTATGTATGTATGCATGCATATATCTATCTATCTGGTACAATTGATAAATTGTCGTTTAATTTACGCAAAATGACTGTATGCGTGTGTGTTTGTTCTATTAAATAAAACAGATAATATTGAAATATTGATTGATGATCTGATTTCTCATCGACGCTTAATCTCAAAGGTTAATTCGGAAAAGGACTAGTCGAAAGAAAATTATAAGCTGCAACTACGATCTTTTAAGCAATATAGTCTCAGTCAAGGCGAAAAAGACGCAAGGGGGTTATTGTAAGTGAAGGTATGTGAGAAACGTTACTGATGGCAAAAAACATATTTTCGTTACCATCATGCTCGTTGGGATTAATTCTACAGCTTTCTTTGAAACACATTTTGGACTGACTTTTTTAGCTGACAAATGCCCCGCCGCGTTTCCTCTTGGCCTAAAGACGACACAGATGCTTTAGCTCCTTCTTAGAAATACCAGGTGAAACCTCAGTCTTCTCCATGTTTCCCACCAGTATTATTCCCTATAACCTATATGGCCCACTCCACCTCACTTAGTCTCAGGCTTGCATGTATGTTTTTTTTTAATCATATCACCCCGAGCAAGGCGGTAACGCCAATGAAGCGCAGGTAGCTACGTAGGAGTAAAATGATTGGAAAAGAGAAAGCCGGAAACCACATCCTAAACAAGGAACAAGGGATGAGCCTCTATACCTGTTCAATAGACGTAGATGGAGTGTGAAACGGGCGATAGTGTAGTCTATCTACTCCAATTGAAAAAAAAGAAGAAAAGTGAAAAGATTGGAAAAGAGAAAGCCGGAAACCACATCCTAAACAGGGAACAAGGGATGAGCCTCTTCACCTGTTCAATAGACGTGAGTGGAGTGTGAACCGGGCGATAGTTTAGTCTATCTACTCCAATTGAAAAAAAAAAGAATAGTGAAAATATTGGAAAAGAGAAAGCCGGAAACACGTGTGTTGCGTTCGTTAATTGGCCATAAATTAGTCGCACCTGAGTCTGCATTTGTTCGCTTCTGTTCCGTCCCCAGGTGATTAAAGAGGTTAGTGATCCGTCGAAATCCCTCACTTTCCCTGTCATGTTGTGATTTCTGATCTCAACTCAAGTTAAAGACTCGAGAGGACGATCGTTTTTGTGCTGCATTCCTCGACAGCTGAAATCAAGAGACGTTTGGGTGCACGATGCAGAAATAAGGGAAACAGAAAAGAACACAGAAGAGATAACAAGACAGTAGCAAAGGCCAGTCTATGTGGACTAATGATTATATTTGCTACTTTTAGTACTGTAAAAGAGAGAGAAAAATACAATCCAACTTCTTTTAGTGTCCACAAATTACTTGCTGATACTGTGTCTATTTGCTGCTAGAAAAACTCTACTCTTGACTCATCTTGAGTCTTATACATAACTTTCTATTTAGAACTGAGTCCCTGTTCAGTGATATGCATATAGCACCTTCTATGATTTCTGCAATTATCTCCAATCTTGATCCCCGCAAAGCATCTATAAGTCTACCATCCATCCATGCTTAACACATCACTCAATAAGTCCCGGGCCTGACTGCGCCACTAATAAAAATTCACAAGATTTTTATGAAGTACTAACCTTCAAATGGCACGTGACAAAATTTAGGTCCAATCGTATTATTAATTTAGAAATTACAGTTATTTAAGTCAGGCTACAACTGCAAATTTTCAAAACAATGAAAAAATCTGAATTTCGTGTGTTGATAAAGCATTGCTTTCTGATCATAAAAATGCCGTTCAATCAAAGCAATGGCTTGATAAGTGTTATTCGGACTCTACTCTGTCGGAAACAACGGTTAAGAGGTGGTATGCTGACTTTAAACGGTTAAGAGGTGGTATGCTGACTTTAAACGGTTAAGAGGTGGTATGCTGACTTTAAACGGTTAAAAGGTGGTATGCTGACTTTAAACGGTTAAGAGGTGGTATGCTGACTTTAAACGGTTAAGAGGTGGTATGCTGACTTTAAACGGTTAAAAGGTGGTATGCTGACTTTAAACGGTTAAGAGGTGGTATGCTGACTTTAAACGCGGTCGTACATACACAAATGGTGCTGTACGCTAAGGTCGTCCAAAATCGACAGTTCTTCCGTAAAACACCAAAGAAATCCATAAACTCATTTATGCCGATAGTATAATGAATTTACGTGAGATAGTAGAAGAGTTGAACATATGAGAAGGCAGTTTATTCCCCATTTTATGAACATTTGTCAATGAGAAAGCTGTGTTCAAAGTGGGTGTCGCGTTTGCTCACAGTCGATCAAAAACAACAACGCGTCGACCATTCAGAGCTTTGCTTGCATCTGTTTCAAGGCAATAAAAAGATTTTGCTTAAATGTGTGACATTAGGTGAAATATGGCTCCACCATTTCACTCCGGAGTCAATCGGCAGTCAATTGAGTGTAGAGCAGCAAGTGAAAGTCGTTCAAAGCGGCAAAGACGCAAGCATCGGCAAGCAAGATTTTGGCCTTCGTATATTTTGGGATGCGCAAGGTATTTTGGTCATTGATTACCTTCGGAAAAGAAGAGCCATCAATAGCGAATATTATATAGCATTATTAGTGCGTTTGAAGGAAGAAATCGCCAAAAAACGGCCACAAATAAAGAAGAAAACGTGATCTTTCACCAAGACAACGCACCGTGCCACAATCGATCGCAATGATGAGAAAACTATATGAATTGCACTTCGATTTGCTTCCGCATCCACCCTGTTCTCCAGATCTGATACCCAGACACTACTGGCTTTTTACAGACCTCAAAAGAAGTGATATCGAAAACTAAGGCGTATTTTGAGGCCAAATACAATTCGTTCTACAAAAAAAAAAGTACCAAATTGTTAGAGAAGCATTGGAATCAGTGTTTTACCCTAGAAGGAGACTATGTTGATGAATAAATTCGAATTTTGTTTAAAAGTTGTTGTTTTATTAGTTAGGTCAGGGGTTATATTGAGTGATGTGTTAGTGTATTGCTACCAGATATGGTCCGGTACGTCTGCTGTATATCTGGAGATCATTGATAAATTCCAAAGAGCAATCAACAATATTATTGGTCATGATTGCATCTTGACTTCAGTCTTTTTCCCAACGTCGTAATGTTGCCTCCTATCTGTCAGTCATTTAAGTGGCGTATCTGATACACGCTTGGGCGATCATGTCTCTAAAAAACGACTGCCTGGGTAGAAGATTTTACCGGAGTAGGTCGCCATTACTTTTTGCGGTAGACTGGTTGCCATCCAAGGCTATAGAATCCAATCTGTCATTTTATTTGACCCATAGCGAAGGAAAGAGATAGATTAATACCTTTCCTTAGGGTATTTGTGCGTAAGTGAATGCAACGAATTCGACTGGAATTTGAACTTGGCTCTACCGATTTCTCCTACCGAGTCGATAGCCACTGCACCACAACGCACATCCTCCCGTTAATTTTCTATAAATGCTTTCATGGTAATTGTTCGGATGAGTTCTTTGCTATGGTTGCAAAAGTTTATGAATTACAATACAGTACTAGATTGGCGGTAAGGTCTCATCAATTTACAGTTGAGTTAACTAGATATAACCGTAAGTTCGATGCTAACAATTTCTTTTCTCACACTTCTCACTTGCGGAATTCACTTTCGTCTTCATGCTATCCAGTGAACTTTATTTTTCAAATATTGAAATGCAATATCAATCGCTGTCTGCTATCTCACTCCTTTTGTTTTCGTTCTTTAGTAATGTCTTTGTTTTCGACTTCTTCCAAAGACAGTAACCGTTCGTGTTTTAGTGGCTTTGTTGCCTTGTTTGGGTGAACTCTGTAAAAAAAAAAAAAATCAGTAATATATCATGAAATATTCCATAACTAATAGGATTAATTAACTCAAGAATTTTGTGTCGAAACCCCCACCCAGACGAAATGTTTGATAAATGCATTGAAATACTTATCAGATTTCATATGTACATTCTTCGAAGAAAAAGACAATCCAAATTTGAAATTCTTACCAAGATGGAATTCCGTTAGAAATTTCAAAATATTATCTTTGGAATTTGTTTATATATATATATCGTTCATTCAGCAATAAATTAGAACACTCCCAGCTATTGGGCATGCATAATGATAATATACACGCTAAAAAGTCTGCCTGTTTCTACTGAGGCCCATAACTCAGAGGTAGAATCGCCGACTGACGCCAATTCGATCGTGTTTCACTCCTTGGTTAAAAGTAATCGGATGTTTAACCGTACTGATGAGCTGTAATACAGCGAAACCGATCTGTCTGCGGATGACTATCTATCTATCTATCTATCTATCTATCTATCTATCTATCTATCTATCTATCTATCTATCTATCAACAAATTATTTTTACACCCACACCAATTTACAATTATTTTTAAAATTATCATCTTTTTATTAAGAAAGATACAAAAGTATCTCAATTAAAAAAGGGAAAATAAAATTTTAAAAAATTATTATAAGAGGAGGATTAAGACGCCTTTCGGCCGACAGGTCTTCAAAAATTCAAAGACTTCTTGAAAACTTCATTGTTTTAATCGCTGACTATTTTTTCTGAAGATGTGTCGACCGATAGGGGTATTAAATCTTCTCATATAATAATTTTTATTATTTTATTTTCCCTTTTTTACTGATATACTTTCTTAATAAAAAGAAGATACTTTAAAAATTTATATATATATATACTTCCATGGCTTCTGCTCCAACGAATTTAAGTCACTGGTGCCTCCGTAATAGCTGTTTACTCGTGCAACCAGACACAGTTAGATCAACCAAATGCAGATGACAATTCTACTCCTGCAGCTTCTTTTCTCGCACTTCCCGCCTGTGGAACTCGCTTCCTTATTCTTGTTTTCCTGACGGCTACAACCTCCAGGAAATTAAATGCAAGGTCAATCCTCATCTCTTAACTACTTGACCCTAGTTCTTTCCACACCACCCTGTATATCCTTTCCTTCCTCTCCACCTTTGCAACTGTCATCACACCTGTATTACCATCCTTCTCTCGCTTCTTTCTAACTGCTTCGTCTTTCTCCTCAATCTCCTAATCTTTTTCTCTTTGTAGCCCCCTGCACATCAGTGGCGTTACCGCTTTGCTCGGGGTGATATTATTAATATATATATATACACGAGATTATTTTATTATTTCTTGTCATTATTTTACATTTCGTAATAAACTTACCGAATTTTTATCTGTTTATTTTTATATTAATGACTAATTCGATTTAATTGAATTTAATTACATGCGAGATTCGATTAAAAAGTATCAGAAGTGTTGCTATAGTAACGGATCTAAAATGGATTCTATCGCCCATGCGCACGAAATTAAAACATTTTCACCTACATCCGTTGTTTGTAGCTGTGCTTAGACGGAAAGTGCGTTGAGTGTGGTCGTCTCACCAAGCAACATATGCTGTAATCATGGCTTGTATATCAAGTTTTGCTCTAGAGAATCATTCCCCAGATCCAGCAGTCACCATATTCCCCAGATCACGTCCCTTGGGATATTTTCCTCTTCGAAAATCAATTCCCACATGAAAGAAACAAGACTTCAAGAGTATCCCCACAAAAAAAAAAAAAAGAAGCTTCCATTAGTAAAAACAACGTTGGATAAAATGCATGGTTTCAGAAAGATATAAATTCGAAAGAGATCAAATTTCGGATTCATATGCACTATTGTTTTCCTTTTATAGCACCGGTTCCGATTCTTTTGTAGCGGATACCGGGTATCTGCTAACGATATTTGTATTTATGATTCGACTCGACGTAAGATGATTGACCAGTCATAAGTCAGGAAACAACGACGAAGGCCAAAGTAACCAGAATAAACATGTATTGACAAAGGTTACAAAGACGGTTGGATATGCATCCAAATAAAAGAAGAAGTTCTTTCCCTTGTTCTCCTAAGTGTCCATTGGAATAAAGTCAATGAGATATTGATTTGAATGAAAATCTGAAAAGAAAAAAACAATGTACATATTGTTCTTGAGTTGAAGTCAGTTCCATCGGAGTTTGTAATGTGAGTGTGCACATGTATTTAAGAAATAAAATTCGTGCCTAATTGCGACCTGCAATTAGTGCGAGTGTGTGAGCGCGAGAATTAAACAAACGTCCCACTGCCATACTGAATAGCAGGGATCTAGCTCAAGTTGAGAAAAACTATTGCACATACGCGACCACTACCCCCGGCTGATAGCGTGACCCAACTACCGAATAACACGTGTGTGCCTCCTTAAATAACCCTGCCAAAAAGCGCGGAAAGCAGGATCTATCACGTGAACACTGGATAAAAGATGCATGTCACATAGATGAAAACAAGCATGTTAAAATGCGTAGGATTGAAATTTTTTTTTACTTTTTAAACATACCCTATACTTTGCTATTAACAGTTTATTAAAGAAGAAAATTTGTTTTCTACTTTAGTTTTTTACCAAGAATTCTTCAATCAATGGAACCGACGCTGGATAAGGTCAGTCAGTCAGTTAAGTGCCATACGTGAAACACGCTTGGGCGATCATGTCTCGAAAGAGACATGACTGACTGGGCAGAAGAAAGATTATCCCGCAGTAGGTTGCCATTGCTTTCTGCGGTAGACTGGTTGCCAGCCAAGGCTATAGAACCCAATATGTCCTGTTATTTAACCCATTACTGGAAGTAAGAGACGGATTAATACCTTTCCCAAGGGTATTTGCGTGTAAGTGAATGCAATGAATTCAACTGGAATTCGAACTCGTCTCCCCGATTTCTCTTTCCGAGTCGATATCCACTGCACCACAACGCACACTTGATAAGGTGCTTGGCTTAAAAAAAGAATTACTTCGAAGATTAAACGGCGAAATAATATAACTGTAGTTTTCTCTTTACAAAACCAGTTTTAATACTTTTGGATCAGACATCAAATTTTGTTATTCTCAGTTTTCTAAAGAAAAAGAAAATCAGTTTCCCACATAGGTCTTTGCAAAGTGTTATTGCTAAAGATAAGGTTGAAAGATCATTTTTTGTTTTTTAGTACATGATTAATTTAATAGAATATTACTGTCTGTATGAGTTTTATAACTAGGGGTAATATTTTATTGCTTGGCATCTGGTAACAGTAAAATATATTCATAGCATTTCTGTATGCTATCGCGATTTCTCCCAATTTTATTTGTTAATCGATTGGGAAAGATGTTAATATTTAGTGTTTGTTTAATATTAGAAAATCGTTTTCGAAGAGGAGATTAATTTAGCTCGGATAATAAGATTTTTTTATACCTGCTATCTTGTTTCCGTAAGGGCATATATTTTGATAATTATGGAGGTAAGTATTAATACGAGCAGGTTTTTACGATGTCAAAAAAAAAAAAAAAATCCCAAGATCAATGAAATCAATAAAGACTGCAAGTAAAGTTGCTTTTTTTTTTATTGATGCTGATTTCAGATGTAAAAATATTTATTATTAAACAGTATATTTATATTATTTACAATGTTCGGATTGTTGTTTTTATGTTTATATTGCCATGTTTACGACGTTCCGCCCGTTGTACGCTACGCCTTCTTCAGTTGGTAGGAATTTCGAATCGAACCCTTTATTTCAATCCCTGGGGTATATCAGTCTAATTTTATGTGCCATGCCATTTCTGGTAGCCATGTATTTATCTCCGCATCCGTTGTTCATTCAGTCAATTAAGTGCCATACGTGATACACACTTGGGCGATCATTTTCTCGAAAGAGACATGACTGACTGGGCAGAAGATTATACCGCTGTAGGTTGCAATAATTTTCTGCGGTAGACTGATTGCTAGCCAAGCCTATAGAACCCAATCTGTCCTGTTATTTAACCCATAACTTGAGGAAAAAGACTGATTAATACCTTTTCCAAGCGTATTTGTGCGTAAGTGAAGGCAAGGAATTAAACTGGGATTCGAAATCAGCACTCCGATTTATTGTTCCGCGTCGATATCCACTGCACCACTTAACTGAATGACTGAATATAATAGTTGAAAACATTATTAAGGATTCTACTGGACATAAAGTGGGGAATCAGTTTTACATTGTTTTGAAGTAATAAACTACCTAATAATATAATACATATCTTTCCAATCAACCTATGAGTCAAATAATAGAACAGATTGCGTTCTATAGCCTTGGCTGACAACCAGTCTACCGCAGAAAACAATGGCAAACTACTGCTGGATAATCTTCTGCCCAGTCAGTCATGTCTCTTTCGAGACATGATCACGTATAGCATTTAACTGAATGTTTTTTTTAATCGTTTCACTCCGAGCAAAGCATTCCACTGCCACTGTAGCGCAGGGGGTTACATAGGGTCGAGGGATTGATGGGAAAGGATGGTTAGATATAGGAAATGTCAGAAGGAGGGTGATAGACAGGTAAGGGTACGGAGAATGAGGGTTGGTTAGATGGTGAGAGTGTTTGAGAGAATAGATGCAAGTTAGCGTGTTAGGCGGTGTCTATTGACCTTACACTTAAGCTCCTGGAGATTGTAGCCGTCGGGGAAGCAGGCATGTGGAAGGCAATTCCCCAGGCGGTAAGTGCGAGAAAAGAAGCTGTTGGAGTAGAAATTGTGGTTACATTTTATCGGTTTAAATGTAAAAGGGTGGGGCCTAGTTGCCAATCTAGTATCAGGTGTAAATTCGTACCTAGGCGGCACCAATGACTTAAGTTCATCGTAGCAGAGGTACTACAGAGGAGGACTTCCAACAAATAGGAAATCAGGATGCAGATAGGCAGAAGTTTAGAGAGGACAGAGGAGAGCTCTGGGGCACATTTCTTCAGGACTATGATTGGGATTCCGTCACTACCGCTCGCCTTGTGAGGGTCAAGTTCTGAGATTATCTTAGAGACCAGCGAGGGTGTAATGCTGACGTTATTCAGTTCAGCCTTAGTTCTAGGTGGGAAGTCGGGTGTAGGTACTTCTGACGAATCCAGTGTCGAATTGATAGAGAATCTACGAGCAAAGCATTCAGCCTTGTCAGCTGAGGAGGTGAGGACCTCAAATTCGTTGATTAGTGGGGGTATTGAAGTCTTACTCTTGTTGAGCACATTTTTGCAGAGTCGCCAGTAATCTTTGGCGCCGAACTTAGAGGATGCTATGCGTTGCTTCATTTTGGCTTCAAACACTAGCTTAGCTTCGTTTAGAGTTTGTTTACATTTATTACGTGCTGAGGCGAAAAAGCGCCTATTTCGGTTCGACGAGTGGCTTCGATAGAGCCGGAAAAAATGGTTCCGGTGGTCAATGGCGGCCGAGCAAGCGCGCTAGAACCAGGGAGACGAATTTGATTTAAGCTGGAATTTCCTGGCAGGGATGAAAGCATCGATGCCAGCATTAACCCAAGAGGAGACATCGGACACACAACCTTCGACGGGAAGACCGAAGACGTTGTTCCAAGGGATGTCACAGGGAAAGTCTCGGAACGAATCCCAATCTGCTCTCTGGTAGCAGTAGGATATTCTGCTGGTTTCGGTTTCTTGGGTAGAGTGAGAGTGAATTGAGATGTTAACGGAAACTACGACGTGGTCAGAGTTTCTGAGAGGGCAGAGCTGCCTGGTAGTGCAGGAGTCTGGGATGGAAGAGAAACAGATGTCTAGTAAAGAGTCCCTTCCGTTAGGGTTATTAGAGAAACAAGTGGTGAAGTCCACCACTTGTGTAAGAGATTGAATTATTGAAAAATTCATGGTGTGGATCCCAGCAAAGTCGGTGACAGAGTTTTCAGCCACTTGGTGTGGTGGACGTTAAAGTCACCAAACACAAATATATGGGCAGATGGGTGAGAAGAAATGGCCTTGTCGATATTAGTAGAGATGCTATCGAGTACCGAACAGTCACAGGAGGAGGGGAGCGGTAGAGGAAGAAGAGATAGCTAATTGAGCTTAGAAGTGAGAGACGGAAGCACATAAAAGAGTGATCCAGGTATTCGAGAGATGTTACCCTGGCTAGAGGGAGGTGTTCGCTGACATAAACACCAAGCCCATGCATATGGAGTCCTTCCTGAAGAAGGGAAGGTAACCAGAAACGAAAAACTCAGAGGAGGGGATAGAAGGGTCAAGGTTAGTCTCACATATGGCTAAGATATCAGGTGAGTTAGTTTGGAGGAATGATTCTACGCTGTTAAAATTAGCGCGGATACCACGGATGTTTGTGAAGGAGACCCATATCTGGCTCTTAAAAGCATGAGAAGTCAGGTACTTACTGGAGCGGTACAGGGAGCAGATCATTTTACCTGAATATTTAGCAATGAATTCAAATGTGAGCCTGTTGCCTAATATCTTCTCAAGGCACGGGTATTCATTCAGGGGACATCCGTTAATTGTTACTGGTGTTAGAGAGTTGGTGATTGAATGTAACCACTATGGTTTTGGAGGCATTGATTATAACCAGCCAGTGTGAGGGGTTTGCTACTATGTAAATACCACGGAGGGTCCTAGCTGTGACGGTCAGTTCATCCGAGCACTTTCCATGGTAGTAGCGATAGAGCAGTGACAGACTCCCTATATCCCACCTGTGAGTAAAAAAAAACTTCTTCAGCAAGGCCACGGATATGCTTTTGAAATCTGTAAAGACTGGAAAATGAGGTCTTTTTTGGAAACTACACTAAAACCGAATGCATGGTCATCAGTCAAAAGGGCAGCCCAAAATGCCAATTACAGGTCGGGGATACCAGAATCAAGCAGGTACAAAAATTTAAATACCTGGGAAGCGTTATAACAGAAGACGGAAAGTGCGACACAGAGGCAGATTGGCATGTGAATGAAGCATTCCAGAAGTTGAGTAAAGTATTAAGAAACAGGACAGTTTCGCTAGAAACTAGGAAGAGAGTACTGGATTGCTACGTGATGTCCGGCTTTCAATATGGCAGTGAATGCTGGACAATATCATCAAAGATGAAGGAAAAACTTGAAGCAACTAAAATGTGCTTCTACAGAAGGATGCTGCGAATCTCATGGATAGAGCATGTGAGCAATGATGAGGTCTTGGAAATAATGGAAACAAAACAAAATTAATACTGAGCATCAGGAAGAAACAGTTGAAGTTCCTGGGACACGCAATGAGGAAGGAGGGCTTAGAGAATCTGATACTAACAGGCCAGATAGAGAAAAAAAGAGACAGGGGAAAGCAACGGATAACATATTTGAAGGACCTAATCAGGTGGATGACAGAACAAAGATTGCACATTGTAACAGGAGAAAGCGTGCTCAGAGCCACCAGGGATAGGAAAACGTGGAAAGCTATGATCGCCTACGTTCTGAAGGGACAGGGCACATAGAAGAAAAAGAATTAAAAGAAAAAATAAAGAAATTGGATAGAGTTGTTAGCCTTTGGTTTTTCCGAGCAAATAATAAAATTATTATCTCCCAATAATAAATTATATCTCCAACCAATTTTCATTCTACTCGCTAAATCCCAGTTTAAGTGAGACAAATAAATATTCTAAATTCATTATGTGTATTCTTTCTGTGAGTTGTGGTTCAGTAGATATCGGCTCGGAAGGAGAAATTAGAGATCCGAGTTCGAATTTCAGTTTCATTCTGTGTATTCACTTACGCGCAAATATCCTTGGGAAAGGTTTTAATCCATCTCTTCCTCTCAGCTATGGGTCAAATAACAGGACATATTGGATTTTGAAGCCTTTGTTAGTCAACTGCAGAACGCAATGCCAACCTACTACGGGAAATTATTCTGTCAAGTCTTTCATGTTTCGAAAGAGTCATGATCTCACAAGCGTGTATTCCGTATGGCACTTAATTGGCTAATTCTTACTCATTTATATGTGTTATTTGTATTTTTTATACGCTCAATTCCAGCTGATTACACTGTTATTCCTATTCCTATTCGAAATAGAAGTCTATAAATAAATATAAAAAAGAGAAAATTAAAACTGATTAGTAAGCTAAAGATTCCTGGGTTTTTTTTCTTATCGCAAACAGATCAGCAGAAGGGAATTCTTGCTGGCAACTTTCACCCGATAAAAGAGTTTTAGAAGTTTATATTTTATTATTTTTTTTTCTTCGAGAGGATTTGGTGTTTATCTTTACTTGCAAACAGCAATAAATTATCTATTATGACAATTGAATTAACGTTGCATTAAACGTTATGATGGAAGAAACGTCATTTTCAATAATCTTATTCTAGGTTTAAGAAAATCATTGACATCTTCCTTCGATTGAATTTAGCAAAGGAAGAATTAAGTACCATATAAATAACATTTTCTAAGAAAAATGTCTAATCATGAAACCAATGTATGATTCATTATCTATCTATCTATCTATCTATCTATCTATCTATCTATCTATCTATCTATCTATCTATTTCTGTCTCTTCCCCCTTCACACACTCTCTCCCAATATATGTATATATAGAGATATATATATTTATTCATACATGTGTGTGTGTGTGTGTGTGTGTGTGTGTGTGTGTGTGTGTGTAACGGGTTTCTATATACACTACTGGCCATAATTATTAGGTCAACCCACTTTTTTTAAAAGAAATGTTGTATTTCATACTATTTTTAGTATTTTTTGCCAAATGAAAATAGAATGATCCTTTTGTTATTATTACTTTGCAAAATTTTAAAAGGCAAGGAATCAAAGATGAACCCGTCCGAATCACCCTAATTTTCTTCATTCTTTCATTGATGAAATTTCAATATAGGTAATAATTAAATATTTATAAATTCATATGATGCACATGTTATTATGAACCATTTTATTTTCATTTACAGTTATTCACTTGACAATAAATACTAAAAGAATTGTATGAAATACATCATTTTTTTAAAACACTGGGGTTGGGTAATAATTATGACTGGGAATGTATCTACATATTTCATTCGATATCTATCTATCTATCTATCTATCTATCTATCTATCTATCTATCTATCTATCATCATTTCAGTTCATTATCTATCTATCTATCTATCTATCTATCTATTTCAGTTCATTATCTATCTATCTATCTATCTATCTATCTATCTAATTCAGTTCATTATCTATCTATCTATCTAATTCAGTTCATTATCTATCTATCTATCTATCTATCTATCTATCTCAGTTCATTATCTATCTATCTATCTATCTATCTATCTATCTATCTATCTATCTATCTATCTATCTATTTCAGTTCTTATTCATCTATCTATCTATCTATCTATCTATCTATCTATCTATTTCA
The DNA here is from genome assembly GCA_037127315.1 of Ascarosepion bandense. Classification (NCBI taxonomy): domain Eukaryota; kingdom Metazoa; phylum Mollusca; class Cephalopoda; order Sepiida; family Sepiidae; genus Ascarosepion; species Ascarosepion bandense. The sequence continues at coordinate 968,272 of JBBBDQ010000245.1, forward strand.
GTTCGTTATCTATCTATCTATCTATCTATCTATCTATCTATCTATCTATCTATCTATCTAATTCAGTTCATATCTATCTATCTATCTATCTATCTATCTATCTATCTATGTCTCGCTTCCTTTCCACTTTCACATACACTCTCTCTCAATATATATATATATATATATATATGTGTGTGTGTGTGTGTGTGTGTGTGTGTTTCACAGATTTCTATTCATCTCCATATTTCATTCGATTTCTGTCTATCTACCTATCTATCTGTCTATCTACCTATCTGTCTATCTACCTATCTGTCTATCTATCTGTCTACTGATTTATAAATGTAAACATTCTTCTTTTATTTAAATCTTCTTCTCTTATCTGTTATTTTTTTCTCTTTTAATAATCATTCGAGTGAAGACATCGCTCATAAAATCTGTTTGAAATCCCATTTGAAAGTCTGATGCCAAATATTAACCCAAAAATATGCAAAACGGTCAGAAATCATCTTTTATTTATTTATCTGTTTTTTTTTTGTCTTTCTTGAGTAATTGCAATTTATTTTCACGTGACGAAAAATTCCCGGGTAACTCTAACAGATACTTCAATGTCTACTTACCCGTCAGGTGTACATTTTTTATTCACTTTGTTTGTGCTTTTTATTTGACAGCATATAAAATAGAAGCCAGTGGATTTTCTTAGCAGACGAGAAACTGCCCGTATATTTGAAAAAAAAATAAAAAAATGGCGCAACTAACACTTTATTACATTTCTTTCATTCAGAATTTCATTTTAGAATTTTATTAAATATCAATGGAGACCTTTCTGTCGGTGAAAATATCTTTTCTCACTTTTTAAAGAAAACCTATTTTATAGCTTACCGTTTTAAGACGCATTTTTCCTATCTTCTTTTTCTATGTGCCCTTTCCTTTCCTGGTGGCTCTTAGCACGCCTTCGCTCTGTCTCTTAATCTCTCTATCTGGTTTGTTAGTATCAAGTTCTCCAAGCCCTCTTTCCTCATTGCATGTCCCAGAAACTTAAGCTGTCTCTTCCTGATGCTCAGTATTAATTTCCTTTTCGTTTCCATCATTTCCAAAACCTCACCATTGCTCACATTCTCGATCCATGATATTCGCAGCATTCTTCTGTAGAACCACATTTCAGTTGCTTCAAGTTATAATATATCTAAAAAATATCACCCTGCGTTCTATAAATCGAAGATCGGTGACGGGATGAAAAACAAACGAGTTTGGAGCTTCATTCAAGTGTAACTCAGTTCTGGCAACAAGCAGGATGCTGCTTATTCTTTTATAACTGAATCAGTGGGAAACAACTAGAGTTGACTTTCACCATACGGAAATTAACTTCTCTTCTAATTATTATATTCTAAATGGTTACCATAAATTTGGTCTGTGATGAATTTGCCATGACTTGCCAAAATTATGAAATAGAAAAAAAATTTTTTTTCCGAAATTTTCCTTTATAATTTGGTGGAGAATCTACTGCAACGGGGAGGGTTACATGAACATGGTCAGTTAGTTAAGTGTCATACGTGATGCACGCTTGGGCGATCATGTCTCGAAAGAGACATGACTGACTGGGCAGAAGATTATCCCGCAATAGGTTGCCATTGCTTTCTGCGGTAGACTGGTTGCCAACCAAGTCTATAGAACCCAATATGTCTTATTATTTAACCCATAATTGGAGGGAAGAGACGTATTAATACCTTTCCCAAGGGTATTTGTGCGTAAGTGAATGCAAGGAATTCAACTGGAATTCGAACTCGGCAATCCCGATTTGTCGTTTCGAATCGATATCCATTGCACCACAACGCACAATGAACACCGTATATTAAAGAAATTAAAAAAATATATTTCCGTTACACCCAATGGTGCGTTGGGCAGCGTTTTTGCAGTTTCCGTAATAAACTGCTTTTTATGGGGCAGGGTTGTTAGCCCTGCGACCAAACTTGGAGGAAGGTTATTTTCTAAGCGTAGTTTAGACGTGACATACGACCGAAAGTAGGGGGCACCCAGTGAGGATTGAACTCATTACTCAGTTATAATGATTCTAGCGAGACGAGCTTGCCCACCATTACATCACACCGAGGTGCCCTTAAAGAAATCTGGTAATGAATAAATCACGTTACAAACGACCGGTGGGATTTGTTTACGTTGGAGATAATGTCTACGGTTATATCGTGCTCAATACACCGGTTCCCGTCCGATCAACGAAGATCGAGCCTGGTCAGTACTTAAATGGGTGATCATTTGGGAATACCAGGTGCTGTAAAAGGAAGGACCAAGAATAGTCCACCGGTCTTCCAGGTTTGGGGGTTGGGCGCAGGGTTAACAACCCTGCCCCGTAAACAACATTTTGTAACAGAAACAGCAACAAAAAGTTGCTGCCCTATGCACCATCTGGGTGTGACGGATAAATGATGATGAGGAGGAGGGTAATGCTTAGATCTATTGCTAGGTCAGCCGCTACGAAAGTTGTTCCACGCGAGACAATTTTTCTCCTCAGAATTTATCATGCACATCTATAAGCCTGAATTTTCTCCATGCTTAGAATATTGCTGCCACGTATGGTGCCTTTCCTATTTATCTTGATCTTCTTGATAAAATCCAAAGAAGAATCAGCAATAATGTTGGTTCTGGTCTGACATCTCGGCTTCAATCAATTTCCTACCGACATCAGGTTGACTCTCTGTATCTTTTTTATCAAAATTTTCATGGTAATTTTTAGTATGAGTTCTTCTATGATACCTTGTTTTTTTTTTTATTTAAGTACAGAGGATGTGCGTTGTGGTACAGTGGATATCGGCTCAGAACGAGAAACCGGGGAGCCGAGTTCGAATTCCAGTTGAATCCATTGTATTCACTTACGCGCAAATACCCTTGGGAAAGGTATTAATCCGTCGCTTCCTTCCAGTTATGGGTTAAATAGCAGGACAGATTGGGTTCTATAGACTTGGCCGGCAACCAGTCTACCGCAGAAAGCAATGGCAATCTACTGCGGGATAATCTTCTGCCCAGTCAGTCATGTCTCTTTCGAGACATGATCGCCCAAGCGTGTTTCACGTATGGCACTTAACTGACTGACAGTCGAGATCTCATCAATTTAGAGTTGAACTGCCTAGATGTATCAGTAAGTACTGTGCTAACAGTCTCTTTTCTCGCATTTCACGCTTGTGGAACTCTCCTGTGACTCCATGCTTTCCAAACAGCTTTAACCTAAAAACTTTAAATGCAGTGTCAATCGCTATCTACTGTTCTCTTGATTACCCTTTCCTCTTCCTGCTCATCATTAATATTTCTGTAACTAATTCTTTCACGCCCTACAATCCCTTGTTTTTTTAGGGGCTTTTCTGCCTGGCATGAGGTGAAACAGTTTAAAAAATGTGGACGAAAGAACAGTTCGTTGAATAATATGGTTTTATTAAAAACTGGAAATATATATAGTCATCCGCAGACAGATCGGTTTCGCTGTATCACAGCATATCAGTACGGTTAGACATCCAATTGCTTTTTACGCAGGATTGAAACCAGACCGTATTGGCGTCAGTCGGCGATTCTACCTCTGAGCTATGAGCGCTCGGTACAAGGAGGCAGACTTTTTAGCGTGTATATTATCATTATACACGCCCAATAGCCAGAGTGCTCTAATTCATTGCTGAATGAGCGATATATATATATTAATATATATTAATATTTCAGTTTTTTACTCATGCGCCGTTTTGCAATGAAGATATAAATTCAAATTTAACTTCGTTTTCATTTATCAACATGTTCTTAGTCTTTAATAAGTAGCTTCAAATCCAAAATCTGGATGCAAAATTAAATATCCATCATGTATTAGGTTGTCCCAAAATTTCATAAAAATTGTTCCTTCACCTTCGGCAGCATAAATCTCTTCTGCAGCTTTTCTGGTTGAAAGACCTCGCTTCCAGCAGTAACGAATCAAAACTCGCAGCTCAATTTTATCAATTGTCATCTGGAATACAAAGATGAAGATCACTATCACAATATAAACGCAAAATTGCATAAAAATTCAATTTTTGCAAGTGTTTGCGAACTTTTGGGACGAACTAATATTAAAAAAAACAGTAAAAGTATCAAGAAACAGAAAAATCATTTTATAAAAAAAAAATGATTATTAATCAGTTCAGAAACAAAGATTATTAAACCGCTATGTAATATCAGTTCTCCTTTATGATATGAATATTGGACAATCCTTTGACAGATGAAAAAATATGGTTCTTCAGAAGGATGCTGAGAATACCAACAGTCAGTCAGTTAAGTGCCATACGTGATACACTCTTGGGCGATCATGTCTCGAAAGAGACATGATTGACTGAGCAGAAGATTATCCCGCAGTAGGTTGCCATTGCTTTCTGTGGTAGACTGGTTGCCGGCCAAGTCTATAGAACCCAGTCTGTCCTGCTATTTAACCCATAACTGGAAGGAAGAGACGGATTAATACCTTTCCCAAGGGTATTTGCGCGTAAGTGAATACAATGGATTCAACTGGAATTCGAACTCGGCTCCCAGGTTTCTCGTTCCGAGCCGATATCCACTGTACCACAATTTCCTGACAGATTAAAAGAAAACTGAAGGCAGCTGACTTGGACTTCTAGAAAAGGATGCGGTGAATATCATGGGCCGAGCATGTGAGCAACGATAAGGTTTTAAAGAAAATGGAAACAAAAAGGACGCTTATACTTATCAGGATGAGACAGCTGAAAGTTCCTGGGTATAAAACGACGAAAAATACCCTAGAAAAGTTGTCACTGACAAGATATATGAAAGAGAGACAGAGATAGATACCTTGTGTAAATGTTTGGCAGAAAAGTCCTTACAAGAGATAGCGAAAGACAAATTTTACTGAGCTACCAGAAATTGGGGAAAGCCATGATCACCCACATCCTGAAAAAGAAACAGCGAATAGAAAACAGGGAAGGAAAATATATAAAAACTTCAAAATTCGTATTTGCTATGACGACTGGTATAATTCAAATCTGATTCCCGTCAGTTAAGTGACATACGTGATACACGCTTGGGAGATCAGAAAGAGACATGACTGAGTGGACAGAAGATTATCTTACAGTAGGTTGCCATTACATTCTGCGGTAGACTGGTTGCTAGCCATGGCTAAAGAACCCAATGTGTTCCGTTATTTAAGCCATAACTGGATAGAAGAGACGGATTAATGCATTTCCCAAGGGTACTTGTGCATAAGTGAAAGCAAGGAAGTCAACTGGGATTCGAACTAGGCTCCCCAATTTCTCGTTCCAAGCCTAAATTTTTTTTATCTGTCTTTGAATTCATTGTATTTTTGTTTCATAAGACATAACCAACTTTCAGTTAAGTGCTACACGTGGTGCACGCTTTGGGCGATCATGTCTTGAAAGAGACATGACTGACTGGGCAGAAGATTATCTCGCAGTAGGTTGCCATTGCTTTCTGCGGTGGAGTGGTTGCCAGCCAAGGCTATAAAACTCAATCTGTCTTTTTATTTAACTCAGAACTGGTGGGAAGAGGCGGATTAATACCTTTCCCAACAGTATTTGTGCGTAAGTGAATGTAAGGAATTTTCTATAGCATTGGTTGGAAACCATTCTACCACAGAAAATAATTGCAAATTACTGCGTGAAAATCTTTTTCCCAGTCCCACGTGCATCACGGGTGGAATTTAACTGACTGATTAAGACTTAGACTTTTCGAGAACAAGCCCAGCAATAATTGTGCAATACTAAATAAAAACTAGACGAGATCTCCCTAGATATTTTTTAATCATTTTGTCCCAAGAAAGATACCACCGCCACTAGTGCGCAGGGAGCTACAGTGAGAGGTAAGACTGGTATTTGGAGTAGTGAATAAAATGAAAAAATGAAAGATAAACTGGTTCAAGAATATAGAAGATGACAATTAACGTTGCATTTACATGTTTGAAGCTATCAGCAAAAGAAGTAAAACGAAGGGTGTTCCACAGGTGGGAAGTGCGAGAAAAGAAACTATTCGAGTAGAAGTGATTGTTACTTTTAACTATTTTAAAGGAAAAATAATGAGACCTAGGTACTAATTTAGTCAGTCAGTTAAGTGCCATACGTGATACATGCTTTGAGCGATCATGTCTCGGAATAGACATGACTAACTCCGCAGAAGATTATCCCGCAGTAGGTTGCCATTACTTTCTGCGGTTGACTGGTTGCCTGCCAAGACTATTGAACCTAATCTGTTCTATTATTTGACTCATAGATAGATGGGGAAGAGATAGATTAATCCCTTTTCCAAAGGTTTTGTGCGTAAATGAATGCAACGAATTCAACTGGAATTCGAACTCGGCTCCCCGATTTGTTGTACCGAGTCGATATCTACTGCACCATAACCAAATTAGTAGCGCGCTTAAGTTCAAGTGGTCGCGGCATCAGAGAAGAAAGCTCGTCAGAGCTGTTGCCATGAAAATATTTGTAGAAAAGACTGAGGGAAGCCACATCACGTTGGTGAGAAAGTGACATTTTTCGAGATGCCATGTAAGGATCGATCACATTGCAGATCCTTCTTTGGATTTTGTCAAGAACCTCGTGATAAATAGCACTCAATCAAATATGGTAACAAGTTTCGATGCACGGACGAATAGTAGATTTATAAATATGCAAGATCGATTTTGACGAGAAAAAACTTTCTTGCCCGACACAGTGATTCAACTTTTCTAGCAGTAGATTCAGTGAGAGAAAAAAAGGTACAGAGAGTGCCGAAAGAATAAAAGATGGATGGGATTCAAGGAGATCGAAGGTGTTAATTAATGTTTCATTTAAACATTTGAAGGTTGTAGTAATCAGGGAAGCAAGCAAACGGAAGAAAAACCCCAGACGGAAAGTGCAAGAAAAGAAACTGTTGGAGTAGAAGAGGCGTTTACATTTAAATATTTCAATGGTGAAAAGAGTAGGAACTTGATGGCAATTTAGTAGCACGATTAAATTCATGTGGTTGGGGGACCAAGAAAAGAAGACAGCGGAAGGCCACATCACGAGAACGTGAGTGAAATAGAGCTGCTAAATCAGGATCAATTACATTGCAGATCCTGCTTTGAATTTTGTCGAGAACCCCGAGGTGAATACCATGAGCACTCGACCAGTACTCAATGCACGGACGAATGGCAGATTTATAAAAGTGCAAGATGGTTTCTGATAAGAAAAGCATTCTGGCCCGACACATTGAGGCAACATTCTTAGCAATATCAATAGATGTAGTCGTTCCACTTTAGGTCGGTTGAAAAAGTAAGTCAAGGAGGCGAACTGTGTTGCTTTCCACGGAGACTTGCGTCATCTATTCTGATGGCTGGAAGGAAAGTCTATATGTTTAATGGGGCGAAAACAACATTATGTACTTTAGATGAACCGAGATGAACAATAATGTATATTATTTAACTCAGACTTTCAAGAGTTTATCACTCCAAACGTCACCGACAGAAATTAATTAAGGTGGCATTCTGTGTATGTTATGTGGAAACAAACCTATTCCTCAGATAATGGAGTCTCCCTTCTATATTAAAAAAGAGTTAACAGGATGTTAACGGGAGAAGTCCTTGAAGTTCATAGGAGTTCTTTAGAGTTCTATTGGAGTTCACTAGAACTACTAGGCAGTTGATATTAGTCGGCAGTCAGCCGAATACTAAGGAGTCAGTTTTCAGTGGAAGATTACCAAGTTCCTAACATTTTGGGGGCGTTAAGTCGATTAGCAACCGACATAGCACGATTATAACCTTCAGTGCGAAAACTACTCCACAACAGTGTCATAACATAGCTGGTCAGTGTGATTGTTTGCTGGGTGGTCTAACCTATCTTGCTCCATGGTTAGGTGTCCAGAGCAGTAGATCACTTGCAAGTTCTTGTTTTCCTCGACAGCAATGTACAGTAACACGCATTCTGTGGCCTCGTAAGATTGTTAAAAAACATGTGGGTCTATAGAGCTGTGATTTAGTTTGATGTTAAGATGTTAGAAATGATAAGTATAGCTCTCAGTATTTGAATATATGTTCCATGAAGCTTTGACTCAGAGGTTTAGTTAATGATCAAGTAATGTCACCATATATTAAAACTGCCGCTACTGTGGCTAAAAAGAATCTTCGTTTGAAGTTGTCTGGTATATCAGATTTCTAGATTACATCCATTTTTATTCAAGGCAGCCCAAATTTTATTTATGAGAATTTTCACATCCTTTTCAGTAGGATTTATTTCGCTTCTTACGTATGTAAAGTATCCGACAGAATTTACTGATTCGCCTGAGATAGTTTTATAACTGAACAGTAATAAATAAGAACAAGACAACACTTGTTTAGCTGAAAGGTGATCAATAGTTTGGACTTGGGCTCACATTTTTATTCAATCACAATCAGTATAGGGTGTTATATAGTTAATGGCGTTGGTTGGTTGTTTTGTTTTTATGGCAAATCAACCTCGGCGGGTCATTTATTGCTAACTAAACTTTATTTATTGCTGATAATACCTTTTTCTTTCAACAATTTATTGTTGTTTTTTATATAAGTTTTATGTCTAGTAATACTTTTTTCTTTTCGAGTATCAAGATTCATTGGGATTTGTTTTTTAAGCGCAGGGTCCCCAAGTCCTACCCTTGTTATTTAACCCATAACTGGAAGGAAGGGACTGTTTAAGACCATTCCCAAGGGTACCAGTGCTTAAGTGAATGCAGGGTATTCAACTGGAATTCGAACTCGGCTCACCGATTTCTCTTTCCGAGCCGATATCCACTGCACCACAACGCATATCCGTCACTAAACGCTTACAGCACCTGGTATTCCCAAGCGGTCACCCATCTAAGTATTGACCAGGCTCAACTTTGCTTAACTTCGGTGATCGATCGAGAACCGGTGTATTCAACGTGATAGAACGTAAGCATAATGGCGTTGGACAACGAGTCTAGAGCCGCTTTGAAGACAGTGGAATACGTATACATAACATACTAAATTGTTCTGTGATCTGTGTTCAACATTTTCACAATTTCTAAATTTATGTTTTCATCGATCTATAACTACAATAATTTGCTTCCTTTTGTGGCTATATATGTTTTGCAACCAATAACAAGTTTTATATATTTGAAATATAGAAAATGAATATCCGGAACCATATTATTATACATATTATTTTTAATTAAAATATAATAAACTACATTTGAATTTCATTAACATTTACCGACAAAATACTTAAAGCTTACCTGCTCTTCTACTCTAACAGATTCTTTTCTTTCACTTCCCGTTTGTGGAACTCACTTCCGTTTGCTTGCTTCCCTGACAGCTACCATCTCCAAAAGTCTAAATACAACGTCAATTGACATCTTCTATCTCCTTGATTCACACCCATATTTTACTCTTTCTTCGAGATCTCCTGCAACTCTTTTTCTCAATTTAATCCTTTGCGCACGAGTGGCATTTCTGCCTTGCTTGGGGTGAAATGATTATAAAAAAACAATATTCAATCTTGCCTAATACAACATAGTAAATATGTATGATCAAATCAAAAGATATTAGATGATGAGATTGATGATATATATATATATATATATATATATATATATATATATATATCATAAATACAATCATGTCAATCTTATTGTATAAACATTGATTTGCACTATGCAATCAGAAATAGCATATAGTTATCTTTCAACCTGTACAGCGAAGTAGTTATGTGAGAAATTATAGCCTTGTTAGGATTCGTCATTGGCGGCCACAATCTCAACAATATCCAATACGCGGATGACACAGTGCTGATAGCAGACACGGAAAAGAAAATGCAGGACCTTCTACAGAAGTTAGCAAAAGAAAGTGAAAAGAAAGGGTTGAGCATAAATCTCAAGAAAACTGAATGTATGGTCATCAGCAAAAAGAGGAGACCAATATGCCAACTACAAGTTGAAGAATCCAAAATATAACAAGTAAAAAAATTCAAATACCTGGAAAGTATTTTGACAGAGGATGGATAATGCTACACGGAGATCCAAAGACGCATTGGCATGGCCAAAGGCGCAGTTCAGAAGCTAATCAGTACAGAAAGACAGAAAAATCTCATTAGAAACAAAGACAAGAGTGTTGGATTGCTATGTGATATGTGTCCTTATGTAAGGAAGTGAATGCTGGACGATCTCAGAAATGAAGGAAAGGCTTGAGGCAGCAGAAATGCGGTTTTACAGAAAAATTCTGAGTTTACCATGGAGAGAGCACCTGTGTAACGATGTTGGAAGAGACAAATGAGGAGGTCCAGGGACACGTAATGAGGAAGGAAGGCCTGGAGAACTTGATACTCACAGGTCGGATAAATGGAAGAAGAGACAGGTGAAAGCAGCGCGAGACGTACTTGTTAGGTCTGAGCAAATGGTTGACGGAGCGGGGCTTAGAAGAGATATCAAGAGAAAAATTATTGAGAGCGACAAGAGACAGAGTCAAGTAGAAGTCCATGATAGCCTACGTCCTGAAGGGACACGGCACATGAAGAAGAAGAAGAATTAATTCATCTCATATCTTTAATATATTTATCTTAGAGATTTATCTATTTTACATATACAAAAGCCTACCATTCACTTTACTTTAAATATAATATTGTTGCCACTTATGATCTGATGCTTCTACTATAGAATCTTGATAAAATTGAAAGAATATGCAAAAATATATGTCCTGATCTGTCATCTCGGCTTCAGTAAGCTTCCAGTCGCCGTGATGTAGCTTCTCTGTACCTTTTCTATAAACATTTCCATGTGGATTTCTCTATGCTAAGTACATTTTAAATATGAATTTAAACGCAGTACAAGACTGCGGATGTGCGTTGTGGTGCAGTGGATATCAGCTCGGAACGAGAAATCGGGGAGCCGTGTTCGAATTCCAGTTATGCGCAAATACCCTTGGGAAAGGTATTAGTCTGTCTCTTCCTTCCAGTTATGGGTTAAATAACAGGACAGATTGGGTTCTATAAACTTGGCTGGCAACCAGTCTACCGCAGATATCAATGGTAACCTACTTTGGGATAATCTTCTTCCCAGTCAGTCTTGTCTCTTTCGAGACATGATCGCTCAAGCGTGTATCACGTATGGCCCTTAACTTCTCATCATTTAACTGCTGAGCTGGCAAGATGCAACCCTAAAGTCTCTGCTGATGATGCCTTTTATCATATTTCTTGTTTATGAAGCTCTCATCCAACTTCTTGCTTTCCATTTTATTTTAATCTTCAAAGAATTATATTCAAAGTCAGTCGTTATCTTATGCCTTAATTCCTGTTGTTGTTTTTATATTGTTCTCTCTTCTTAATAGGGTTTTCTATGCTATTCTGTGACACCCAGTAATCTCTAGTGTCCCAATGGTTGTATAACATTGCTTGGACTGAAATTAAAAAAAATATATCCAGTTATTACATTGCTTATTATCTAAATTCATCAGAAAACGTAATTGGTTTGGTTTGGTTTGTTTTGTTTTTACGGCATATCAACACCTCAATGGATCATTTAATACTGACGAGATTTTTACTATAGATTTGTATAGAATAGAATATAATTTCTTTGTAAAGTGGGTTTTGTTGAGAGTCAGATGTATTACTGGTAATATTTCTTTTCCTTAACGTATTTTCATTGGTAACATCTTTCCTTCAAAAACGTTTGGTTGGTAATATTTTTCATTGAAAAAAGTTTTGTTGGTAAATACTTACATAGCAATTTGACCTCGGTTTGGGGGGTTAACTATTTACCCAGAGCTGGGATCTTAACAAGTGCTACCACTCCGGCTCAGGGTGGACCTGGAAACAACAGCAATTAAGAAGTGGTTCCATGCTTCTCACAACCTCCCAATCAGAGGCCTTACTGTCGGTTGCAATTTACGGTCATACCCAGGAGCAAGAAAACGTGAAAAGTGTGTTTGTTTTAACATAGACGTAATGACTGCTAATTCTTATTCTATTGTTCCTTTTTATTTTGATGTCAGAACGCTATAAATAATACTTACTTTGTAAACGTTTTGTCTTATTGCTTTGTGTACTTTGGCTTGCATACATATTGTTTGCTTAATTTTATTAATATTTGTATTGGTGTAACGAAGTTACGCCGTTCGTCTCGACATTTTCCATGGGAATAGCGATAGAAAAGCAAAAGACTTGCGACTTATCGGATGGAGAATAATTTCTAACGGAATGTGTGGCTGCTACAATATGTGTTGCATGTAGGTCTCAGATATGAAGGTTATAACTGATGGAACTAAGGAATGTTTTTCGTCTGAACACTTCCCAATGGAATGTCGATAAAACAGCGAAAGAATAGCGACATATCAGGTTGAAAATATTTAATCATACAAAAAAAGGCGCCGACACTTTTTGACTTCATCGAGTGAAGAATGTGTTGCTTCTTCCCATATATACTGTAACCCGGATATAAGAGAGTTGTCGGGAGCAGATAAAGTTATCTTATATCCGAGTTTGATCTATTTTATATACATTACCACAGGCTCTAATTTGGGATCAGAAAAATCTCTCTTATATCCGGATTTCTCTTATATTAGGGTTTGGTCTATTTTATATACATTACCACAGGCTCTAATTTGGGACCAGATAAAATCTCTCTTATATCCGGATTTCTCTTATATTAGGGTTTGGTCTATTTTATATACATTACCACAGGCTCTAATTTGGGACCAGAGAAAATCTCTCTTATATCCGGATTTCTCCTATATCAGGGTTTGGTCTATTTTATATACATTGCCACAGGCTCTAATTTGGGACCAGAGAAAATATCTCTTATATCCGGATTTATCCTATATCAGGGTTTGGTCTATTTTATATACATTACTACAGGCTCTAATTTGGGACCAGATAAAATCTATCTTATATCCGAGTTTCTCTTATATACGGATCTCTTATATCCGGTTTATGCTGTATATTAGTTGTACTCCATGTTTGGTCTGATCTGGCTCTTTTACAGATAAGAGACTGCAGGAGGTGGCATGTAATTAATGTAGCGATATAGAGCACTTACTATTTTCTTAATACCTTTTACGTTGAATTGTATGTACAAGTTCCGTTCGACTCAACTGAAGCGAACGGAACTGGTCTGCTCTTCACAAACAGGCGTTAACTGTGATAGTTGAAAATCCAGGACCTGCTTAATGTTGATTTAACGCTACTAGTAAACGCTACTAGTAATTCATAGAATATTCCTGCACTCAGCTAAAACCTTTCGCCATCCTATTTAACAATTGTTTTTTATTTTTCAAAGATATTTTTGTATTCCTACCTCCTTTTACTCGACTTTCATACGACTTCTCTTCTTCTGTGCAATGAACACCGTTTTTCCTTTCCTCCGACCACCATTCCGTTCAACACCTCCTCATTTACCTCTTAGGACATGCGAACCAAACAAGTCACATCTGTGCGACTCTGTCCTGACGATAACCCAACGTGAAATTAGTTGAAAGCCACAAGGCAAGTCCACACTTATTGATTAATTTTTTTCTCGTATCAACAATCCTGTCTTTTGGTGTTTTTTTTTGTTTTTGTTTTGTTTTATACCAGTGTGTTTCAGTAGTACTAATAAAACTGCGCTCAGTATAAAAGAACAGGTTTAAAACGTACTCTAAGAATATTTACGTCTACGGTTATATCGTGTTGAATACAGCGGTTCTCGTCCGATCAACGAAATTAAGCAACATCAAGTCTGGTCAGTACTTAGATGGGAGACCGTTTGAGATTATCAGGTGCTGTAAACGTAAGGACCAAGAATGGTCCTTTAGGTTAGGAGGTTGGGCGAAGGAGCTAACAACTCTGCCCCGTAACAAAAAAAAAAAAAAAACAGTTTGTTGTGGAAACAGTAACAAAAAGTTACTGCCCTACATACCATTGGGTGAAAAAGGGTGAGATGAAGAATATTTATATATCTTTTTCTCTTCGCTCGATTCTTCTCGGAGTTACATTCGTCCGTGCACTGAATAATATTGAAAGATCTGCAATGCAGAGAATATTGCTGTCGCATATGAATCAGCAATAATATAGACCTTGTTGTGGTACCTCGGTTTCAGTCTCTTTCCCACTGCCGTAAAGTTGCTTACCTTTGACACTTCTATAAATAATTTCCTGGCATTTCGTCGACTGAGCCTTTCACTATAGTGCGTAGACTCTTTGAAGTTAGGCGCAGCACTTAACAGAAGACGAGACCTAACCAATATAATGTAACCACAAGGTCTAATCTAACGTTTTCTTTTCTCCAATTTCCAGTCAATCATACTCTGCAAAACTTCAAATGCGGTGCCAATCACTATCAACGGTTCCCCTGATTACTCCTTCTCTGTTCTCGCTCCCTAGCAATTGTGCCTGTTTCTAACTCTTCTACATCCAATAAGCCCTTATGTTCCAATTTGTAATGCAGTTGATATCGTCTCAGACAGACAAATTGGAGAGCAGAGTTCGAACTCCAGTTGAATTCCTTGCATTCACTTACGTACAAATACCCTTGGGAAAACAAAAACTTCTTTCCAGTTATGGGGTAAATAGTAGAACAGATTGGGTTCTATAGCATTGGCTACAACCAGTCTACCGCAGAAAGCAATGGTAACCTACTACGGGATAGTCTTCTGTCAAGTCTCTTTCGAGACATGATCGCCCAAAGCATGTATCACGTATGGCACTTAACTGATAATCTTCTACCCAGTCAGTCATGTTTTGAAACCATGTATGGCGTATGGCATTTAACTGACTGACCGATTGGGATGAACTGGATAAAAAAAAAAACAGTTTTAATTTCTGCCTGTAAATTACTATATATATATATATATAATTTCACTCCCAAAAATGCGGACCGCCACTAGTGCGCAGGGGGTAAAATGAACAGAAAACACTGGGATTAGTGAAGAGAGGATAAAAGATGATCATGACTTCAGTCACTTTCTCACCGATGTGGCCTGGCTTTCTTCCGTCTTTTCTACAAACATTTGTCATGGCAACTGCTCTGAGGGCTCCCCCCCCCCCCAGGTACTCTGACCAAATGAATATAATACTTGCCAGCTGTGTTTAGTAGATAACCACTACTACCGGTGACTGCTAGATAGCAAAATACATATTTACTGGTGCCCCCACACACACAACCAATGTGACACAAGGTTAGTTTTAATGTGGGTTTATCAGTAGCACCATGAAAATATTCCCAAACTTTCTCGGCACTTTCAGCATTGGGGACGCCTCAGGCGCCAGTTAGTAAACTCAGCTTCTTTCCGAGAGAGAGGTAAAGCCTGGGGGATGCTTCCTTGTCGTTTGGTTATAAATCCCAGTCAAAGTGAAATGGATTTTTATATTGCTGGACAGCAATATAGGTATTAATCAATGCTACCATGTGCTGTTGAGGACTCAAAGTTTGTAAATTACATATTAATGAAGAAAACTAATAACCTAACGTTTAAAGAAACGGTTACTTTGCTTTCTGAAGTGTTCTTCCGAAATATGTCATTGTTTCCTAAAACATGGAAACGTATAGTCACTCAGTTAAGTGTCATACGTGAAACGCGCTTGGGCGATCATATCTCGAAAGAGACATGACTGACTGGGCAGAAGATTATCCCAAAGTAGGTTGCCATTGCTTTCTGCGGTAGACTGGTTGCTAGCCAAAGCTATAGAACCCAATCTGTTCTATTATTTAACCCATAACTGGAAGGAAGAGACAGATTAATACCTTTCCCAAGGGTATTTGCGCGTAAGTGAATGTAAGGAATACGACTGGAATTCGAACTCGGTTCCCGGATTTCTCGTTCCGAGCCAATATCCATTGTATCACAACATATATCCGGAAATGTATATACATAGTAAAAAAAAAAAGGAAGGTGAAGATTTTTCAACAATCGCTAATATTGTGAATCAGCGTTCAATTAAACCCTGAGAATTTTAAATGCTTGATATTTGTTCTAGGTTTGGTATCGACAAAAGACGCTGAAATCTGGAGGAGGGTTTGAATAAACTTGAAAATGTGCTTCACATGACTTTAGAAAACCTATCAGAAGATTGTCAGAGGTTTATAAATATTCGACAAGACGTAAACTATTCAAAATGTGCGCAAAAAAAGTGAAGAAGAAAAGAAATATTTCTCCTAACCCCTGTTACGCGCATGTAGCGAACTACATTCCATACAAAAATAAAGAATGGTTTTGTTGTAAAAGAAAAGGACAATTAGAAAACTCATTGTAAGAAAAAAAAAGAAAACAAGTGAATACGTTAGAATTACTAACGAAAATTTGTGCAGGTAAAATCCTTAAAAATATTAAATTACAATTGGTTAGTGGATCCGACTTAAATATAATAAATGTAGATACTTGGAAGAAAATTGGAAAACCAAAGTTTATGGTTACCAAAAATATCGCTCGTATTGTTTCAGGACAGTAAATAAAATTTCCAAAGGAATTTATTACAAATGAGACATTCTTACCCCAGTCCACCTTGGAGATATCGAGGGAAACAGCATGAGCCTCGCCGGACTTATCAAGGGCCTGGTATACGTACTCCGTGATGGTCGTTAGCATATCGGCCGTAGACCTGGCAAAGCGGAAGTATTACTGACTGTCTGAGAATTGTTTATGGGCAGTAAGATGTTCAGCATAGATAATAGCCTCGAACACTTTTCCGAAAATTGGTAGGAGGCTGATAAGGAGATAGCGGGATAGGTCCGAGGGTTCTCCTGAGTTATTAAATACAGGAACCACAGAAGAGGACGTCCAGCATGTAGAAAAACAGGAAGTAGAAGGGTAGTAGTTATAGAGTTTAGAGAGGACAGAGGATAATTCAGGGGCACATTTATAAGTGCAATGACCTGGATTCCGTTACCTTCACTCGCTTTGTGGGGGTTACGTTTTGATATTATCTTAGATACTAGAGAAGGGGTAAGGTAGACATCTTTCAGTTGAGCCTAAGTTCTAAGAGGAAAGTCGAGTGCCGGTACTTCAGACGATTCAAATGTGGAGTTTGATGAGAATCTGCGAGCAAAGCACCCCGCTTTGTCCACAGATGCCGTGAGAACCTCGAGTTCATTGATTAAACGTGGGATTGAGATGTTGCTGTTGTTCAGCACACGTTTGCACAGCCGACAATAGTCCTTGGAGCCGAACTTGCGGTCAGCTATGCGCTGCCTCATTCTCTCAGCAAACAAACGCTTCGCGTCATTCAGGATCTTCTTACTCATTACGAGAGGATGCAAATAGGCGCCTATTGCAGATGCATGGCTCCGAAATAGCTGGAAGTAGTGCTTCCTGTGGGCAATGGCGACCGAACAAGCAGGAGAGAATAATGGGGAGAAATGAGGTTTGAGAGGAAACTTCCTGATCTGTATGAAGTCATCAATGCCAGCTATCACTAAGGAAGAAATCTCAGAGGCGCAGTGACACCCTTTGGGGAAAAGTGTTCAGTCTCTCAGTTGGAGAGACTGAACACTTTTCCCCAAAGGGCGTCACATAAGAAATCGTGAAACGCGTCCCAGTCAGTTTTTTGGTAGCAGTAAGAGATCCTATAGGTAGGAGGCTCTTGTGGGGCGTGAGAGTGGTGAGATATATTAAGAGAAACAACAGCATGATCGGAGTTACCGAGAGGGTAAAGCTGCGAGACTGGGCAGGGGTCAGGTACAGAGGTGAAGCAGAGATCTAGGAGAGAAGCGTGTCCTGAAGTCTTGCTTTGAAAGCGTGGCGGGGGGGGGGGGGGGATCCACCACTTGCGTAAGAGGTTGAGAAATAGCAAAGTTCATGGCGTGAATGCCCGCTGAATCAGTGAGAGTCTTTTAGTCACTTTGCATGATGGGCATTAAGATCTCCGAACACAAATATGTTAACAAATGGGTTGGAAGAAGTAGCCTTATCTATATTGTCAGAGATGCAGTCTAGCAGGGAGCTGTCGGGAGAGGAGGGGGAACGGTACAGAAAGAAAAGATCAGTCAGTCAGTTAAGTGCCATACATGATACACGCTTGGGCGATCATGTCTCGAAAGAGACATGACTGACTGGGCAGAAGATTATCCCGCAGTAGGTTGCCATTGCTTTCTGTGGTAGACTGGTTGCCGACCAAGGCTATATAGAACCCAATCTGTCCTGTTATTTGACTCATAGCTAGAGCAAAAAGAGATGTATTATATTATGGAGTAGTAGTTAGTGGGGGATCAGTTTAGTACTTCATAACAATATAAAACTGATCCCCCACTTTGTCCAGTAAAAGCCTTAATCATGTTTTTAACTAATATATTCAGTAAGTCAGTTAAGTGCCATACGTGATACTCGCTTGGGCGATCATGTCTCGACAGAGACATGACTGACTGGGAAGAAGATTATCCCGCAGTAGGTTACCATTGCTTTCTGCGGTAGACTGGTTGCCGACCAAGGCTATATAGAACCTAATCTGTCCTGTTATTTAACCCATTACTGGAAGGAATAGACGGATTAATACCTTTCCCAATGGTATTTGCGCGTAAGTGCATGTAATGAATTCGGCTGGAATTCGAACTCGACTCCACGCTTTCTCGTTCAGAGCAGATATTTAATGCACCACAACGCACATCCCAAATCCCACATGCCAAAGAAAAGATAGCTAACCGATTTGAGAAGTGACGGACGGAGACACATATATGGATGGTCAGAGGATTCGAGAGATGTCACCCTAGCTAGAGGGAGGTGTTCACCTACGTAAACCCCCAGCTTTTGCATATGGACAGTAGAGTCCTTCCTTAAACGGGCAAGATAACAAGGGATCGAGAAGTCATAGGCGGGAATTGAGGAGTTGAGATTAGTCTCCCAGAGCGCTAGGATGTCAGGGGACTTTTTCTGGAGGAAACATTCAACACTACAGAAGCTGGCACGAATACTCCGGATGTTAGTGAAGGAAATAGTAAGATATTTAAGGGATTTAACTTTAACTGTTTTTTTTAGATATGATTGTTCATATATTTTTGTTGGTAAGGAGAAACCTCGAGTAGAGGATACAGACGGTCATTAACTGCGACATGCGCTGGAAGGAAACCTGTCAATGTGCGACATGGCACTACAAGAACTCCGATATTACGCAACTGTTGATCAGAGCAGCCGCTCTTGACGCTCCGCAAGAGTTAGGGCTCCTAATAACCAGTTGACAAAAGCAACTAGAAAACTGCCAACCCGGTACCATCACAATGAAAAGACGTTGCCACCGACTACACACGTCGCAGGAAGATCACGGTAGCACCAATACTGAGGTCTAAGGAGAGAAAAGAGAAGGTCAGAGACCACTTCCTAAACAGGGAACAAGAAACAAGCATCTACGCCTGTTCAATAGAGACGAGAGGAGTGTACGCCGGGTGATAGTAGGGTCTATCTACTCCAATTCAAAAACGTGATAGGAATTACTATGTTTTAACTTAGTTAAAGTCCAACAGCCAAAGAAATTTTTAACAAGTTAAAATAAAGAAAAACCAAACGTTCAATTAAGCATAACAGATATGAAAGTAAGGAAAATTAATATTTACATAAGGAAATGCAAAGATACATGAAACATGACTTACATTTAAAGAATTATTAAGCCCACAACCCACAAATAGAAACGGCTAGTAATTTCAAATGATTTTGCAATTTTCTGATTCTTAACTTGTTGGCACAAACCATAATCATAAACTTGTTGGCAGAAGCCATAATCAGACAGACAGAGCCGGAGACTACTAGCTAACCTGAGAGGAGAAAAAGAGAAATTCCAACAGCCACAGAAATTTCTTATTATTCCGTCATAGAAATGCAGAATTTAGAGATTGTGTTTGCCCTTACGAAATTTCATATATTCACCTACGGAAGAAGGTTAACGCTACAAACGGAACACAGACCATTGCCAGCTATTTAAGGATGCAAAAAAAAAAAAGGCTTGCCGACCCATACAGCTATTAAGTGTCAACGATAAGGAACCACCGTTCTAATAAATTACAAATTCAAGATAGAATTCTTATCATCAAGTAAATTGAGTGACGCGGACGCAGTGTCCAGACTTATTTTAAAAAAAAGTGAATCTTTGTAAGACACAGTCATTGCTTCTTCACAATCAGAAGTAGAGATAAGAAATGTACTATGCAATATTGTGCGAGAGTTTGATTTAGTTTTGACACATTAATGGATAAAATAACTAACAGTAATCGGAAAAAATATGGGATATATGAGGAGTGGTGTCAATATCCTTTAGCCAAATGCAGACGACAATTCTACTCCTGCAGTTTCTTCACTTCCCGCCTGTGGAACTCGCTCCCATATTCTTGCTTTCCTGACGGCTACAACCTTCAGAAATTTAAATACAATGTCAATACTCATCTACTAACCACCTGACTCTAGCCCTTCCCCCACCCCGTATATCCTTCCCTTTCTCTCCCCCCCTTGCAACTGTCATTACACCTGCATTTTCATCTTTCTATTGCTTCTTTCTAATTGGTTTGTAATCCTCTTAATTTTCTTTCAGTTATGTAGCCCCCTGCAGATCAGTGGAATTTGCGCCTTGCCCGGGGTGAAATGATTAAAAAAAATATATATACTTTTTATATTTAATCATTTCTTTTATTCAATAGATACATGTTGTTGATGTTTTCTCATATAGTAGCTTTTTTTAAAGACAAAGATTAAAAATTTCCCCTGACAATTAGATGATTTATCTCTCGCCGGCAATTCTCAGGATATTTGTGTGTAAATTAATTTACGTTCTTTAATAATATTTTCGGAGAACTGTGTTCTTTCTAAATTTTTTGTTATGCGGCTGTCTTTCTATATATATATATATATATATATATATATATATATATATATATATATATATATAAAAACTTATTTATAAATGGAACTTTGTCTGTGTGTGTGTCTGTGTGTGTCTGTCCGTTACCTATAGACTCCGGAACGGCTGAACCGATTTTCTTGAAGATTTACACAGTTGTACTATAAGCGTCTGCGAGTGTTTCATAGCTAAGTTTTGTGTCGAGGTACCCCAGGTAAATATCGAAAATCAATAATCGACAAAATCGGGTTATAGAAGGAGTGGTTCTATTTTAATCAAATTTGATACACTCTTAGACAAAGACATAAGAAACGATATTCAGAAGTTTCAAGGTTACAGTTCTTACAATAGTTTAGAAAATCGATAATATATATACAAATCGATACCAGGAATTCAAAATTTGACTTACAAATTACCATTCATTTTTCTTTCAGTCTAAGGTTTCGCTTTAACTGGAAACAACTATTGCTTTTTAATCTTTCGTGCCAACGTCCAAAGAGTCTGAGCTCCAGGAACATGGATGAGATTTAAAGCTTTCATTACACCCAAGCAACGCTGGTCTATACTGCTAGTATATATATATAATGTGTGTGTGTTATTGTGATATTTTCTATTATAAATGATTTTAATAAAAATATTTTACATCCCTGTTTTAGGTGGTAACTGGTTTCCAACCATAGCCTAACGAAGTACAATTCAAAGTACTGAAACATAAAAGCTATTGTGTAATGATGCAAAATGTTTTTATTATAATAAAAATATTACAGTAATATGTTGCTCTACTTTGTATTCAGAACTTTTAAAATGGAAATCTGTATTCTTAAGCCACTTTTCTTACTATATAAAGAAATATATATATATATATATATATATAAATTTTTATTTGACAGAACAATGTAAGAAAAATTAGTGTCAAAGTAGAAAAGGATGGTTTCTGACAACTTGTTTTGAACTTTAGGACTTCATCTAAAGTATATGTTTATTTTGTTGTAACTACACTTACTTTTGAAATTAAATTTTTCTTTATAATTCATGTTTGGGTAGCCGATTAATTTTAATTTTATTTTTGTCTATATTTTTAACGTATTTTTTTTTAAAAAAAGCTATCACACATAGAAAATCTGTCTATGGGTTATATGGTGAAAAATAATTAATCATTGGCGTAAATGTTTTGAACTGAAGACTGGCAATTTAGGAATTAACACAGTTTTTCATCTGAACACTTTCCGTGAGTACAGCGTTAGAGCAGCGACAGTTTTTTGACATATGGGATGGAATTTTTTTTTTTGTAAACGGAATGAAGGTAACCTGTTATAAGGTGTATAACATGGAGGGTCTTAGATATAAAGGATAGAACTAGTAGATCTTTCTTCTGAACCCTCTCCATGGAAATAGCCATAGAGTAACACGGACTTGAGATCTATCAAATGGAGAATAATTACAAACCGTCGTCGTCGTCCTGCGGCCATTG
Source organism: Ascarosepion bandense (assembly GCA_037127315.1). Lineage (NCBI taxonomy): Eukaryota > Metazoa > Mollusca > Cephalopoda > Sepiida > Sepiidae > Ascarosepion > Ascarosepion bandense. The sequence goes on from JBBBDQ010000245.1 coordinate 990,502, forward strand.
GCCGAGATAGAACTCACTAGACCCCTCCAGTATTCCCTATGCATTTGGAACCCTGGCGCAGTTTATAGCGAAATTCATAATCTTGTCAAATAGCTGAATACTTCATGCTTCGCCAGGGCTACGAAGGGTGTTTTTATTGTGACACAAACACTGGATGGGTTGCCTCCAGGCTCCATCCTGTTATTTAACCCAGAACTGGAGGGAAACGACGGATTAATACCTTTCCCAAGGGTACCAGTGCTAAGTGAATGCAGGGTACTCAACTGGAATTCGAACTCGGCTCATCGATTTCTCATTCCAAGCCGACATCCACTGCACCACAACGCACATCCGTCACAGAACGCTTACAGCTCCTGGACTTCCCAAGCGGTCACCCATCTAAGTACTGACCAGGCTCACGTTGCTTAACTTCTGTGATCGAACGAGAACCGGTGTATTCAATGTGATATGCCGTAAGAATAGAATGAGGGTGACCCGCAACAATGTGTATGGCATGGATAATTTTATTAGGTTGTTACAAAAATAATGACCATTTTAGAAACATGATCTTATTTTTTAAAAAGTAACTTTAAAATATTAAAATTAGTCAAAATACGAGCCTTGAGCATTTATGCCTCTATGCCATCGATTGACAAGATTATTTATTCATCGTTGATGAACATTTATTAATTCACTATTTAAAAATTTGCTTAAGTGCTTCGAAAAATAATAGTCAGTGTGTAAAAGATCAGAATATGAAGAATGTGATAAATTCTCCTATCCCACATGTCTGTTAGTTTCTACAACGTCATTCTTGCAACATGTGGCCATGCATTATCGTGGAGCAGAATTGGACAACACCGATTCATTAATGCAGGTCTCATTTTTTGAAGGAGTGCATGTATTTCAGCAAGTTGATTCCAGTAAAACTCTGTATTAAGGCTCTGATTGGGTTCTAGAAAGCTGTAATGGAGAGCATCAACTGCAGGCCGCCAAACAGTTACCATAACCTTCTGCTGATGCAAATTTGTCTTTGAGAAATATTTGGGGGATTCATCACGATCAGGTCACTCAAGTGATCTTTTACGGCAATAATAAAAGATCCTCTCATTGTGATGACAACTAAATATTCGGTCAATAAATGGATCATTGATATTTCGGAGACAAGAACATCGAGCACATTTCAGAACGTCTAAGTTTTTTTTATTTTCATTGAAATTATGAGAAACTTATCGAGTTTTTTCTTCTCTGCAATTAGCGTAAGATTGTTGATACCAAGCGTCTGGGACATTTCTGTGACACTTTGACGTCAGTTCTGCTCAGTAACTGCCTGCTATTTTGTAAACGGAATGAAGGTAACCTGCTATAAGGTGTATAACATGGAGGGTCTTAGATATAAAGGATAGAACTAGTAGATCTTTCGTCTGAACCCTCTCCATGGAAATAGCCATAGAGTAACACGGACTTGAGATCTATCAAATGGAGAATAATTACGAACCATCGTCGTCGTTGTCGTCCTGCCTTGGCCGAGATAGAACTCACTAGACCCCTCCAGTATTCCCTATGCATTTGGAGCCCTGGTGCAGTTTATAGTGAAATTCATAATCTTGTCAAATAGCTGAATACTTCATGCTTCGTCAGGGCTACCAAGGGTGTTTTTATTGTGACACAAACACTGAATGGGTTGCCTCCAGGTAGATTCATCACGATCAGGTCACTCAACTGATCGTTTACGGTTATAATAAAAGATCCTCTTATTGTGATGACAAGTAAATATTCGGTCAATAAATGGATCATTGATATTTCGGAGAAAAGAACATCGAGCACATTTCAGAACGTCTAAGTTTTTTATTTTCATTGAAATTATGAGAAACTTATCGAGTTTTTTCTTCTCTGCAATTAGCGTGAGATTGTTGATACCAAGCGTCTGGGACATTTCTGTGACACTTTCACGTCAGTTCTGCTCAGTAACTGCCTGCTATTGTTCATAGTCAACACTGCATGACCGCCCTCTGCCTTCTTCAACTTCAAGGCTTTCATCACCAGTACAGAATTTCTGGAACCACCTTCGTACTGTACGATAATTTGTGAACTCATTAACCTATGCTGTGCCGACATGGGTAAAAGTTTGGAAGACATTGTGCCCACGTTTAAACTCATGCAAAAAAGTGAACGAATATCATGTTTTCTCATGTTCATAATGAAGGGCTTCTAAGCTTCAAGAATATTTCTGTATGAAAATAAGTTAAGAATTAATAAAGAGTATATATTTATTATTATGAATATCAAAATTCATCTAATATATACCGTGAATGTTATAATATGTATTTTTTCAAAATACAGCACTTCGAAAAGCTATTATTTTTTAACAACCTAATAGATATGCACATTGTGTTGCAGTAGATATCGGCTCGGAACGAGAAATCGGGGAGCCGAGTTCGAATTCTAGTTGAATTCCTTGCATTCACTTTCGCGCAAATACTTTTTGGAAAGGTATTAATCCGTCTCTCCCCTCTAGTTAGTGGTTAAATAACAAGATAGATTAGGTTAGACTGTCAACCAGTCTACCGCAGAAAGTAATGCCCACCTACTGTGGAGTAATCTTCTGCCCAGTCAGTCATGTCTCTTTCGAGGCATGATCGCCCAAGCGTGTATTATGTATGGTACTTAACTGACTGACTTAATAGATATGAAGTCCAGAACTGGTGGAACTCAGTAAGTTTAAATACTTTCAGTTGGAATAGCATTAGAGCAGTGAGAGAATTGCGACGTATGGCGGGGAGAAATGATTCTGAACGGTGTGACGGTAGACCGCTATTATGCGTATGATAAGAAGGATTGAACTTGTGGAACCAAGGAATATATTTTCTCTGAACAATTTCCACGGTAGTAGCAAAAGAGCAATCTCATATACCTAATTTCACTTACAAGGCACGGATCAGCCCGTGGGTTATTTTGCAGGAAGTTCCCGAAGGGTTATTACGCCGGGAACCTTTCTCTAGTATTATGTGACTGGCCATAAAATAGGCCCGCTAAACTTCTAACCAATCAACCATTGTTGTTCTCATGACATTTCCGATATAGTAGTTGTATGTTACCCCCTTTAAATGTCTCTTGTGGGACGTCTTGTGACAGAAACGCTTATTCGGCATCAATATATGACATTGATTTTTAGGTGGCATCTTTGAAACAGTCGTTATATGTGAAAATCCAATAGCAATTCTATTTTTAATAATAATATTAATAATAATAATAATCACCGCAAGCCACTGACATTTACAAGATCGGTTTCCCCGTTTCAGAAAGCGTATCAATATCTGTTAATCAGTTGTATCAAAAATCGATAGACTGACAAGTCGTTCTTTTCAATATCAGTGACAGCGACATTGGCTTATCGTCGTCAGTCAAAAAATATTAGAATATGTTGTTGTAGTCTTCACGAAAATAATAAAATGCGTTATAATCAATTGGTATTATTATTATTATTATTATTATTATTGAAGGAAAGAGTAGCATAGCGGCAAAGTGATGTTGGGTACAAACAGGCTTTGTATGAGAGTATCAGATATTGGAGTACAAGCACACTACTACAAGCTACTCTTTCCTTCAATAACAACACCACAAAGCACATCCGCCTCCACAACGTACATCCGCCTGAGCACCAATCTGGTAAGTGTATAACAGACGCATTCGGCACTGCCAGATTTTCACTGTATATTTTAATAGTATAGCCGTAGAGTGTTGGCTAATGTTTATTTTAATTCGGCCTTGTATGAAGCATAACCGAACTTCCCTACAGCTTGCAAGTCTTATCCAGAATTATCAGAAGGTTTTCATCATCAGAAGATTGATTGTCGGCAGGTTGTAGATTGGAATGTGTGGAAAAGTGGAATTATAAAAATATACTTTTTGGGGGTTTAAATAGAAATTTATTAAAAAGAAAGAATAACAAGAATTCGTAGAAATTAATATTCAATGAGAAAGTTAAGAGTATCAAGAGTTGAAGAAATATTCGTAGTAGTGATTTGTTGAAAGGAGTTTATGCATATGTATGTATGTATGTATGTATGTATGTATGTATGAGTGTTTGTTCAGTAGGAGTGTCTTTGAATAGAGAAGAAAAAGTAAAAGGAATCAGCACAGGAGAAAAAAGGAGAAAGAGAACGATGTACAACGCGACCTTCGGGTCGTGGTTGAAGTTTATCCCTTTACATTTTAGTTGTGTCTATTTCTCTCGCTGCTCCCATCCGACTCTCTCTGACTGACTGACGGTGATTGAAATCATTTATAATAATTTGGATTTTTCGGACTGGATCGCGAATTTTTTTTTTTAGTCTTACAAATCGCTCCCATTGATCAGAAAACCAATTTAACATTTACTCGTGAAATCCGGTTTCGACTTTTTCTGTAAGCACTAGTTCAATCCTTTTTTTTATGCGGCAAAACCAGGATTTCACACCTTATTGTGAATTTTTGAAAAAAGTGAAGAAAGTTGATTTTAATTCTTAGTTTCCTATCCGTCACAATTGATTCTGTAGCAAAAAAAAAAAAAAAAAAGGAACCATTCGGGTGGGGCCCAGACAGAATCATTTTTATCTTGTACACTTTTATCTTTTCAGACGATCTACGATAAAGAATATTACCAATTATCTAGATGTGATTCACAAGTCAGCTTCGCTACCATAGTCTTTAAACCCGAAAAAATAATTTAGAACAATTCTCTCGACAGCGGGACATGATTATTCACTGCACCGCTACTCCCACTCACTATTGTGCCTCAAAACTCCTAGGAGGCATATCCAAATTGTTATTATCATGAAACGCGCAAGCAAATGTGTGGTAACTAACCGGATATTTACTATTACTCAAGTCTGCTTGATCGTCAATGAATGCAAACGTTTCTCTTAAAAAGAAACAATTAATTTTACCATACCATGACCATATTACCATTACTATCCCATTAACATATTCTTCTTCTATGTGCCCTGTCCCTTCAGGACGGAGACGATCATGGCTTTTCACGTCTTCCTATCCCTGATGGCTCTTAGCTTGCCTTCTCCTGTTACACCATGAAACCCTCGTTCTATCATCCACCTGATTAGGTCCTTCAAATGTTATCCGTTGCTTTCCCCTCTCTCTTTTTCCTCTATCTGGTCTGTTAGTATCAGGTTCTCCAAGAACACTTTTCTCATTGCATGTCACAGGAACTTCAGTTGTCTCTTCCTGATGCTCAGTATTAATTTGCTTTTAGTTTCCATCATTTCTAAGACTTTATCATTGCTCACATGTTCGATCCATGATATTTGCATCATCCTTCTGTAGATGGATGTAATACTGTTCTGTCTGAGTGGAGCTCAGAGCTACTATGACTAACTGACGCGGTATTCTTTGTGTAACCTCGGTATCTTACGGATCAGAAACTGTTCTCCTATGGCAGGAGTATATGTATACTCAAGTTGAGTTCATTATCATAGAAAAAAAAAGAGAGATCCCACAAGGAGAGGAAGGTACCGAGACGGATAATAATTGGGCTGACGTTGAATGACCAGTTCTCGTGCGATCAGCGAAGTTAAGCAACAGATAGCCTCTTACAAAGCTCAGTAAGCTCGGATATGCGACTGGTGTAACGGATAACTGTTCGGAACTGAAAATCAGAGAGACGAATTCGAATTCCAGTCGTATTTGTTAAATTTACTTACGGGTAAATAACCTTGTGTAAGTTATGGGGGAATTACCGGAAGTAGTATTGGTTTATCATTATTATCTTTTATACAATCTAAACATATTCTATGGCTTTGAATCAATTGCAAAAGGTGGCTTAGCCGTTAAAACAAATTCATTAGTTGTTTATATATATATATATATATATATATATATATATATATATATATATATGCATGCATAAAAGTGCGCAAAAAGACCACCCGAAATTATGTTTGTCGCTGATTTTTGAAGAACAATCTACATTGATTATAAATTTTTTGTGTACATCAAAAGATCGGGCGCATGTTTTCCTAACAAGATTTCTCGATTATTCAGGCAGGTAGATATAAATAAATATACTATTTAGTTATAAAAAATGCAGAGTATCTACTCAAATACGAGTATTCGTTAAAAATAAGGTTTAAACTAATAAATTATATATATATATATATATATATATATATATATATATATATATATATGTGTGCGTGTGTGTGTGTGTGTGTGTGTGTGTGTAAAAATTTTAGAGAATATGAATGAATCAAAGCGTACCTTAGCCGGGACATAAAAGACAGCTTATTAAAGTCCTTTAGAGAACAAAACACGTCGACTAAGATTGGTTTTCCTTTCGCTTTTAATCACACACGCATGCACACACACACATACATACACGCAAATATATGTATATACGTGACTAAAAACAAAAGGAAAACTATATATATATATATATATATATATATATATATATATATATATATAATTTAAATACCATTATGGACACTTAATATATCATAACATGTATAACAACAACAACAGTAAATATACACTTTAAACATAACGTACAAGGCCTCTCACACTTTTTATTCTATACCAATTTCTCTTGTTGGAACAACCCTATTTCTTTTGGCAATATATATATATATATATTGCCGTTCTTATTGCATGTTTACAATTTTTCTATATATTAATATAACATCATTATAACTTTATATTAATATTCAACGCGTAGTTAATATAATTAAATCCACTCTTCTTATAAATTCACTTTCTTAAAATACACTACTGAAATTACAGTCGTCTTATGACCCCATAAGACTTATATGTAATGAAATACGTTAATTAAATATAATGGGTTAAGAGAAGTTAAAACAGACAACATCGAAGGTCGCAGCATTACCAACTTCCGCTTTGTAGACAACATATATTGTCAATTTGGCAAAGAGGACTCGCCAGTTTGGTTAAAAAAACCTGGATAAAACTCCCTCCAGTCTACCAGGGAAATGAATGCCTAATAAAATCTCATGACGAACAATAAGCGGGAGTTTTCCAGAAATTAAAACTGTGATGAAGTTCAAATATCATGGCTGGATTATTTGCGAGTGTGGCCTTCCGAATAGAAAGGAACATGATGAGAAAGACAATCAACTAGGGACAATCTGGAAATCAAAACTCCGAATTCTACGAGCATTTGACCATTCAGTCATTCTGTCCGTCTGAAACTTTTAGATAATAAGAAGAGAATTACAATGAGTAATCTAAATATTAACATAAAATGCAACAAACTATCCTAGGTATTTCTTACGTTGACTAAGGCACAAATGACGCCATCAGAAAGGGAAACTTGCCCGCCAACAAGAGAAATTTTAAATGATATGGTCACGTCGCAGGAACCGTCTTTCTGCTAACGTCCTAGAACATAAGAAGAGGAGCACAGAGGGAAAAAATGGTTGGACAACTTTACTAAGTAGACTGGAACATCCTACGCAAAGGCTCAGGTATTGACAAGCAACTAAGACATGTGAAGGTAGCTAGTTATGGGACAGAGAACGATAATGATGAATATGGTTGAAAAAATAAGACAACCAGAAGAAAAATGATAAAGATAAAAAATATTGCAACCCACACCTCCATTATTCAAACACCTGACCAGCTTCTTCCACATGTTTCGGTTGCGTTCCAGTCGGATGGTAATAGTAATATAGTCAAAGTATAATAATTGTAATATGTCAATGAAATGGTAATTATTGTAATGGTAATCGTAATATGTTAATGGTATGGTAATGGTAATATGTTAATAGTCACTTACGTGCTATACGTGATACATTCTTTGATCGATTATGTCTGGAAAGAGACATGACTGACTGAGCAGAAGATTATCCCGCAGTAGATTGCCATTGCTTTCTGGTTGCCGACCAAGACTATAGAACCCAAACTGTCCTATTATTTAACCTATAACTGGAGGGAAGAGACGGACTAATACATTTTCCAAGAGTATTTATGCGCAAGTGAATGCAAAGAATTCAACTGGAATACGAACTCGGTTCCCCGTTTTGTCGTTTCGAGTCGATATCCACTACACCACAACTAATAGTAATGCATGGTCATCAGTAAAAAGGCCAGCCCAATATGCCAAATACAGGTCGGAGATACTAGAATCAAGCTGGTACAATGATTTAAATACCTGGGAAGTGCTATAGCAGAAGACGGAAAATGCGACACAGAGATCCGAAGGCGAATTGGCATGGCGAAAGAAAAATTCCAGAAGTTGAGTAAAGTATTAAGAAACAGGACATTTTTGCTAGAAACAAAGAAGAGAGTACTGGATTGCTATATGTTGTCAGTTCTTCAATATGGCAGTGAATGTTGGATAATATCATCAAAGATGAAGAAAAAACTTGAAGCATGTGATTTTACAGAAAGATGCTGCGAATATCATGGATGGAGCACTTGAGCAATGATGAAAACAAAAAGGAAATTAATACTGAGCATCAGGAAGAGACAACTGAAGTTCCTGGGACATGCAGTGAGAAAAGAGGGCTTGGAGAACCTGATACTAACAGGCCAGATAGAGGGAAAAAGAGACAGGGGAAAGCAATGGATAACATATTTGAAGGATCTAATTAGGTGGATCATGGAACGAGGATTGCGTTTTGTAACAGGGTAAGGCGTGCTAAGAGGCACCAGGGATAGGGAGACGTGAAAAGCCATGATCGCCTACGTCCTGAAAGGACAGGGCACAGAAAAGAAGAATATGTTTTTGTTGTTCATTATTTTGTGCACTTCCTCACCCGGAATCCACAACAATATATAAGATCAAGATGATATTGATTTTTTTTTCACAACTTTTGGTATATATATAGGGCGGGGAAAATTAGGTCACATAAAATACGGCAAGATTTCTTGGACTGAATTTCCTTTTTCCCTCCTTCCTTCTTTCCTTCCTTCTTTGTTTGTTTGTTTCTTTCTTATATATTACCGAAAGTATTATATTTTCCTTTCTGAATAATTTAATTCTCTTTCTCTCTTTCGTCCTTCTTTAACACGCCATCCGACTGATGCCATAATCTCAAAACTATAAACAAACAAACAAACCAACACTACGTCATAATTATTCATTGATGAAGAGAATATTATTTAAATATTTTAATAATCAGGAAAAATTGAAGAAAACAAGAAAGCACAAAGCAATGTAAAATTTCTGGTGTTTTACAAGTACAATACAAGTACGAATCCTTTTTTCTAAGTGCCGTGTCCATTCAGGACGTAGATGGTCATGGTTTTCTACATTTTCCTATCCATTGTCACTCTTAATACCTCTTCTCCTGTTATCCCACTCCATCCCCGCTCAGCTATCTTTCTGCTCAAGTCCCTCAAGTATGGGTTCCTTAGACTTCGTTAATATATTATTATTAACAATACACCTTTAAGTGCCGAATCTAGGTGTGTCATCATTGTTGTTGCTCCTATGTCACTAGAAGTTTCGGGTCTAAATAAACAACAGACATCTTCGATAGGCGACCCGACCGAATATGATCAGTATTCGGCCCGCACCCAGACTAAAAATTTGCTACTAGCTTTGGGACGTGCATGATTTAACTTCCTCTGGAAAACAGCAACCAATCAAGACTTCACTTGGGCCATTCGATGTTTTAGATCGGGTATGCTCGGTTGTAGTGAACTTCCTACACCGTGTCAAGACAGGGTATTTTTAAAGGAAGAGAATAAAACAAACCAATATATATATATATATATATATATATATATATATATATATATATATATATAATCTAAACTTATTTATAAATGGAAATTTGTCTGTGTCTGTATATGTGTCTGTGTGTCCGTTACCTATAGACTCCGAAACAGCTGAACCGATTTTCTTAAAACGTTACACAGTTGTACTATAAGCGTCTGCGAGTGTTCTTAGCTAGGTTTTGTGTCAAGATAACCCCGATAAATATCGAAAATCGATAATCGAAAAAATCGGTTTATAGAAGGAGTGGTTCGATTTTAATCAAATTTGATATACTCATAGACAAAGGCATAAGAAACGATATTCAGAAGTATCAAGGTTGCAGTTCTTACAATAGTGCAGAAAATAGATAATACATATATATATACAAAAGGCAAGATGTTTGTGTGTGTGTCTGTTTATCTGCCTGTATGTCTATTTTTTTCAGCCCTTTTATTTTAGTTTTTGCTTTGGGTTTGGCTCTAAGTAGGTATAATTGTAGTTCTTAGTCTCAGCCATTTACTCATAGGACTTATTTAGACTTCAAAATTCAGTTCATAACGAAAAAAACTTATTTGATATTGATAGCAGGAAATCAAAATTTGACTTATATCCATTCATTTTTCTTTCAGTCTATGATTTCGCTTTAACTTGAAACAGCTATTGCTTTTTAGCCTTTCGTGCCAACGTCCAAAGAGTCTGAGTTCCAGGACTTTCATTACACCCGAGCAACGCCGGGCTATACTGCTAGTACATTAATAAAACGTTTTATCATACTGGATCGTCTTACGACTTATTTTTCTGTTTCTTCTTTCTCTTCTAACTTCATTATCATATCATACTTATTTGGTCAGTCCCTTTTATGTCTTTTCTTTATTCTTATTTTCCTTAACTACACTTAACGAAATATTGAGAATAGAGTGATCAAAATGACAAATTATTTACAAAAAAAAAACTTCTAAAATACGGTAAGAATTATTCAGGATATTGATTGATACTCTAATAAATTTCATGTAAAAACTAAAGGAGATAACCTTTAACAAAAATGACTTAAAAATAAATTAATCAAAATATTTACATGTTAACTACTCGTTAAAAAAATAATAGCGTGTAAATTTTATTTAGAATAGATTACTCTCTACCACAGAAAAGTATCCTCAAGAGAAGAAATTCCTTTAAAAACTAAGAGAAATAACAAATAATTAAAATTGCTTATAGTAAATTAATCAAAATAGTTATTTACTCATTAAAAATATATAATATATTCAACTGCAAGAAGAAAAATTCTGATGTAACACTCGAACCATAGCAGAATCCAATAATTTTGACTGGATCTTCTTTTTTTGGTACGTGCTGTTCTTGAAAAAAATGGGATTGACAGAGAGGCAACGTCTTTCTACAGTTAAAAATTTTTATGCACAGGCATTGCTTGATATCGTGTCGGTCATCCGTTACACTCAATGGTGTGTAGGGTAGCAACTTTTTGTTACTGTTTCTGTAACAAACTTGTTTTTTTATGTGGCAGGGTTGTTAACCGGTGGACCACTCTTGGTCTTTACGTTTACAGCAACTGTTATTTCCAAATGGTCACCCATCTAAGTACTGACCAGGCTCGATGTTGTTTCGGTGATCGGACGAGAACCGATGTATTCAACACGATATAACCGTAGACTTGATATCGTAAGTCATAACTAAATCATGTTATGATATCAAACACACTAACACACACACATACATAAATAAATAAATAAATAAATATATAAATATATTCATAGGTTATAATATGATTTTCAGTTATGCAATATTTATGTAATAAAAGTGCTCAGAAAAATCAACAACCAATAGCGATAGTCTGTTTTATGTTTGAGTGCAATCTTTAAATCATGTGCTTTATATAGTCAGTCAATCAGTTAATGCCATACGTGATACATGCTTAGGCTGACTGGGCAGAAGATTATCCCGCAGTAGGTTACCATTGCTTTCTGCGGTAGACTGGTTGTCGACGAAGGCTATAGAACCCAATCTGTCCTGTTATTTAACCCATAACTGGAAGGGTATTTGCGCGTAAGTAAATGCAATGAATTCTGGAATTCGAACTCGGCTCCCCGATTTCTCGTTCCGAGCCGATACCCAATGCACCACAACGCACATCTGCGGTTTATATAGTAGCTCGTCTATTTACAAAACTTAGTCAATGGTGTATTATAGAGAAGCGTGACCAGTTATTTCCGGTTGATCGTGTCATCCTACAGGCTACTGAATCACCGTGAATACTTCTTTTAAATAGTCCTAATGGTTACGGAACAGAACTATTTATTATTAGCGTCTATTTTACAGCTATTATGAAGGTTTATTTTCTCATTTTCTCATTATATCAATAAATTCCGAAATTTACATTCCGTTATTGATAAAATATAGGTATTTGCCTCTGTAAATAGATAATACTATTTACATCGAGCCCTCCACCTGGGTCATTTTTAATATTGATAAAATTAATATTAATAGAATCTGATTTTTGGGATTTTACCTATATTCACTTTCTTTTTTGGATTTACAATAAAATAAAAATATGTATATATATTGGAAACAAAAACACGAGTTGTAATTTCTAAAAACCATAAGCCCTTATAGTATTAACAACACTCTTACCTCAAATTTTACCTTTATTTCATACTACAAACTGTGATCTCATTAAAGTTGTATATAAAAGAGAGATTTTCTGAATTTTAATTTAAGGTAAATATTAAAAATAGATTAATTCAGGTGTAGAGGCTCATCCCTTGTTCCCTGTTTAGGATGTGGTTTCCGGTTTTTTCTTCCAATCTTCACTTTTTTTTTCAATTGGAGTAGATAGACTAAACTATCGCCCGGTTCACACTCCACCCACGTCTATTGAACAGGTGTAGAGGCTCATCCCTTGTTTCCTGTTTAGGATGCGGTTTCCGGTTTTCTCTTCCAATCTTCACTTTTTATTTTTTTTTTCAATTGAAGTAGATAGACTAAACTATCGCCCGGTTCACACTTTATCCACGTCTATTGAACAGGTGTAGAGGCTCATCCCTTGTTCCCTGTTTAGGATGTGGTTTCCGGCTTTCTCTCTTCTAATCTTTTCACTCATACGTAGCCCCCTATCCTATCTCCTTTTTGGCGCATCTTCTCCTACTCCTTCCACCTCATATACATTTCATTAATTTTTTCCTTTTGCTAAACCCGCCCGTGTATTGAATACTGTTGCCACATCTGGCCGGGTGATCCTGCTATTCTCCTCGGGGTTCTTGACAAAATACAAACATTCTTCCCATCTACATCCTTACCCGTCTATCACTCTCCTCCTGATATTTCCTTTATCTAACCCGTCTTTCTCACCACATTCCCCTATGTAACTCCCTGCGCAATAGTGGCAGTGGAATGCCTTGCTTGGGGTGAAACGATTAAAAAAAAATATAAAAGACTGACCATAAAGGCGGTAAAGGACCATGCCTTATATTCTACGGTTAAACTTGTTTATAAAATTTTCAACACGTCCATTAATCATCTCTATCTTCTACCTCTTCCTTCTTTTCGTTCAAATTCTGACAAATTACAACTCTAATTTCCCATTTCCCACCCCACCTACCTCTCACATATAATTCGCCAATATAAGATAAAGACTTCCATTTTCTTTTCACACTACCCGATGAGACATTGTCCTTTCAATGTCAAAACAAAATATACACTTTATAGTAGATGAAAATTTGTACATGTCCTAAACTATAATTTATAATAAATATTCATAGCTCTATTTTATATTGGGCACTGTTTTAAATTAAAGTTTTGAACGTTGCTAATTTTTTCTTCGTTCCTTATTCACTTGGTTATATATATATATATATATATATATATATATAATAATTACGTTTATTTTTTAATTAATATTAATATATTTTACATTGCAAGAGTGAAATTTGTTTCGAGATTTTTACCTCGTCATCACGCCATGTTGGATCGTTGTTGTGAAAATTATGTTCATTTGAATATGAAAAACAATGTGTTTGCTATTTATAGATATGAAAAGACAGAAAAAAATTAAACGTGTGTTCAATTGAACTAATCTGAATAGAGATTCATTTAAATTTGAAAAAGTTTATATTTTGGGGGAATACATGATTTCCTCATTCATCTTAACGGCAAAAGTCTCAAAACCCTGTCTAGACTTCATTTCCGTTGATGTGTCCGTCAGAAAATGTTTTTATTTAGTTTTCTCTGTATCTGCATTTTCTGAAACAAAATATAAAAAACAAAAGAAAGATAGAAAGAAAACATTTTATATTTTAGATCTAACTTAAAGGGAACTTGGAGTAAATATAGTATTTTTATTTCGATTCGAAATGCATTTTATTCTAATTTTTCAAAATTCGTAATTTATAAATAAGTATTTTAATATCCATTTATTTATTTAAAATTTAAAAAATTTATTTTATTAGTTTATGTAATCTTTTATATTATTATAAGAAAATCTTTTAAATATTTATTTAATTATTAAAACTTTAAATATGAATTTAATTATTTTAATATCCATTGAAATATTATTCTTAAAAACAAAATTATTAGATATATGCAAGTTAATAAACATTTTTACGTTTTATTTTTTAAGAATTTTTTAACCATATTCTAAGGTGAACATTTTGCAATGTTTACATATGATATTTATTTCATTACGCTTATTTACTAGATTTTTATTATTAAAAAATTTAATAATATATATTTATTCATATAGACACAAGGGGCATTGGTAGTTTAAAGATTGACATATTTTAGCATTTTTTAAAATTTTCCATTCTAATGTTGGTGATTTTTTTGTTGTTTTTAGATAGCAATAATATTTCGATAGGAATGTTTTATTTTTGTTCTTATTATTAAAATCGTTTTTTCAGAGATTTCTTAATACTACCCACGAAAATCTTTACATTACTAGGGGTTTTCACAGAAATATTAGATTGATAGACAATTGATTCTTTAAGACACTTGTTTTCCAAAGGACGCTCTATAGGGTTTCTGCAATTACATTTATTATGGTCCAAATCTCAGTTATTTGATTATTCTTATTTTTCATGAGGTTTAAATTTTTATTTTAAATAATGTTATTATGATTTTTTTACAAGTTTTTAAACATTATTTATACAACTATAACTTAATTTGAGAGTATTTTTTATTGAAAACCTTACTTAATGGATCATTCTTCGGAAAGTGTTTCTTAATCAAAGCAAAGAATTTTTTTCCAAATTTACTGCTGATAATTTGGTTGAAAGGGGGTGTGGACGAAACAATATTTCTAGTTGTACTTTTTCTTCGGCGGGGTTGATTTTATATTTTAAATATTTAATATTTTGTCTTTTATATCCACTATTTTTAAGGTAATATTATAAAAATTACTACGCTTATTAAACACGTATGTGCGTCGTGGTGCAGTGGATATCGGCTCGGAACGAGAAATCGGGTAAGCCGAGTTCGAATTCCAGTCGAATTCCTTGCATTCACTTACGCGGAAATACCCTTGGGAAAGGTATTAATCCGTCTATTCCCTCCAGTTATGGGTTAAATAATAGGACAGATTGGGTTCTGTAGCCTTGGTCGGCAACCAGTCTACCGCAGAAAGCAATGGCAACCTATTGCGGGATAATCTTCTGCCCAGTCAGTCATGTCTCTTTCGAGACATGATCGCCCAAGCGTGTATCACGTGTGGCACTTAACTGACTGACTTCGTTTACTGAATTTGTACTAATTCTATAGTTAAATATAAATATAATTTTTTTCAAATTTAAAGTGAATCTCTATCATGATTAATTAAATTGAATACATACATATTTTTCTCCCTTCCCATATCTATAAATAACCAACGTATTGTTTAATATATTCAATGAAAAATCATTTTCACAACAATGATCTAACATTGCCTGATGTCGAGGTAAAACTGTCGAAACATAAAAATTTTCTTGTTGCAATGTAAAATACATTAAATTTAATTAAAAAACAAATTTAATTATATTATGATCTACAATATTTGTTGTATTCAACACTTTTATAAAAAATAAAAGTAAATGCCGGAGAACTCGAAATTGTAAAACTGTTGGATATCTTTATTTTGGATTTTTATTTATTTACTCCTATTCATTCATATTTTTCACAGTCGCCTGCAGAATTCAGTGTTCCAAGTCTCATTCTGGGTTCTCCAAACATAAGATAAATATAAACCCCTGTCGAATTCAAATATTCACAGGATTTAATTTCATCTGACCAAATTGTAGATTGTCAAAATTCATAATCTTTACTCTAGAATTCTCCCACCCAATCCCTATGCATGTTTTTGTTAATCTCTGAAATCGAGGGCTTTTTTCTCGCAAATCTTTGATAGCCTAGCTCTTTCAGAGTCGGCTTACGGCCATATCACGTTGAATACACCGGTTCTCGCTCGAACACCGCAGTTAAGCAACGTTGGGCCTGGTTAGTACTTAGATGGGTGACCGCTTGGGAATACCAGGTGCTGTAAGCGTTTATTGATGGATGTGCGTTGTGGTGGAGTGGATATCAACACGGAAAGAGAAATCAGTGAGCCGAGTTCGAATTCCAGTTGCGTACCCTGCATTCACTTAAGCAATGGTACCCTTGGGAAAGGTATTAATCCGTCCCTTTCCTCCAGTTATGGGTTAAATAACAGGGTAGGTCTTGGGAACCCTGCCCTTAAAAACAAATCCCAAAGAATCTTGATACTCGGAAAAGAAAAATGCATTACTAGACACAAAACTTCTATAAAATCAACAATAAATTGTTGAAAGAAAACGATATTACCAGCAATAAATAAATAAAATTTAGTTGGCAATAAATGACCCTCCGATGTTGATATGCCATAAAAAAAACAAAACAACCAAACCAAACCACTTTCAGAGTCTTTCTTACTGCATATGTCGATATTTCCATGCTGTCTGCGACATCTTTGACGCTCCGACGACGATTTCGGATGACTTCCCTCTTCAGTGTCCTATTCATTTGCTCATACATGATGCTTGGTCTTGAACGTTTTTCCACACGACAATGGCATTCTTCATTATATTTCTTGACAATATTAATAACCGCTTGATGATTAACCTGGAAAAACCTAGCAATTTATCTATTTGAATTACCACACTGATGCCATCTTATTATTTGGCAACGTTGAAATTCAGCCATTTTCTTACCTCCACGAAATATGAGACAACTATCGTTCATAGATGAGAGAAGCGTGATACTAACACAGTATTGCACAAGCCAAAATTACTGTAATCAACGGTGGCTAAAAACTCATCATAGCCCACTGTATATACGAGTCTACTTCTGCCGGTAAAAATGACGGCAAAATGTTTGATATATATATATATATATATATATATATATATATATATATATATATATATAAAAAAGAAAAATGAAGGCAGACACAGTATTTCATAAATTTTTATAAAAAATAAACTTATGTACGATTTACTTTATAAAAAATTAGGAAAACAAGTTAGTTTTATTGAATTATTTTTGTGTATCAATTTATTTTATAAAACATACGTATTTACGATTTGCTTTTTCATGGTAAATCGGGAGAATGGGCCTATATCAGGCGAACCATCATCAGCTTCCGTCTTTATTTTAAAAAGGATTTTACACGATTTTACACGGTTCGTGTTAAATCGTTTGTAAATAAAGACGGAAGCTGATGATGGTTCGCCTGAAATAGGCCCACACTTCCGATTTACCATGAAATAACGTATCTGCCTCAATTTTTCTTATATTTGCTCTATATGTATTAATATACATATATATTTAGAGCTCTCTTAGAGTTATCCTACCACTGTATGTACAGGATACTCCTTTGGATTTTTCTATACTTACACTGCATGTTGATATATATACAACTCTCTTTATTAAGATAGAGGGGATATATATGTTAGTCGCTACTTGACAACATAACTATTATAAAAATAAGACACTGTTACAGAGCAAACACGCGGCAAAAGCTTTCATAACTGGTAGTAAAGTTTAATAACTGGTAGTAAAGAGAATGAACTGAGACGACGTTGCCTCTCCATGAGCGTGACAAGGGAATATATATATATATATATATATATATATATAAGTAAATTAATCTTGTGAGCCAACAAAACTACCAAGATTTCACCTAAACGGATCTTCCAGGAAAGTTTACGCCCAACGTTCCTTGAAGATCCGTTTAGGTTAAACCTTGGTAGGTTTGTTGTTCACTCGGTCAATTTACTTATTTTGCACTGCTTACGTATTGATCGCTTTTTTTTTTATTGATTACTCGTCTCGGGTTTTTTCTTTGGACTACGTACTGGCTCAGTCCAAATCGCTTTGATGTGCTTAGCTCTTTCTTTTTTTACAACCATTTTTTCCTTCCGCGTATATACACGGAGGTTTTTTCGAAACGAGTATAATGATAAGTTTATATATATATGCACAACGGTCTTTATTATAACAGGGAGGATATATTATATAAAGATTTTTTTAAAAATTATATATAGTTAGACATCGTCAAATTTTGCCAGAGACGCGGCAGGAACGGATCCCAAACAATTCCAGACTTCCAACAAAACAAAGCCTCTTTTAAGAACTTGCATCTAACAAGAGACCATGTGGGTCCTTGCGTCATCGATTCAAGGATCAGCTCACTAACATCTTGCTGAGGACATAAAATGATCCGGTAAACTGGGAGACAGAAGCTCCATGTATAATCAATTAGAGAAGATCAATCTACGAAAAACAAACAAAAACCAAAACAAAAGAAAAAACAACAAAAACAAAACAAAAAACAAAACAAAAAAAGAACAACATTCTTCAAAAAATCCAGAAATATAGAAGTAATAAAGAGAGCCGAGAGAAATGCCAGAGCCTTCCATACCGTGAACATTTCTACCCTCGTATTTCGTGGTTGCGGACGTCTCTTCACATAGGAGTCCGCACAGAAATAAATGTCTATGAGCGCCCTAATACTCGACAATTAGTTCCGCTAATGACGATCAGGGCCGTAGCTGATGCTAAAAAAAAAAAAACACCGGTCACAGAAAAAATTGTCCGTATTTAATAGTTGATAATGTGATGACGTCATCAGTGTCATCCGTTTCCAGAAATTATGATTTTTGCCGATTTTTTCGGCTATTTCAATGGAAATTAGGCACAGAACGTGATCGAAAGCTGGAAATCGGGTTCGGACTTTCTGACTATAACCAGTCTTTTGTCCCAAAATTAATAAATAAACACACAAACAGATTTTTACTGCGTTCATTCGGATGTTTTCTTCGTTTTTCTTTCTTTCTTTCCTTCTTCCTGAATTGTTTAGTTTGATTTCTGACGAAGTCATTTTTCCTTGCCCGGATTTTTACTATGATTGCACGGAACCGTACCCGGTGTGCCTGGTAGTCAGTTACGGCCATGACGCCGACGATATACAGAGTGACTGAAAAATATCTCCTTTTTTATATGTATGATAGACTCTCCCGTCTAACCAAAATTTTTACAAGACAGGAGAGTCCATAATCCATAAAATGGTGAGTTAATTTTCAATCTATATAATATTTTTGTGTGCTTCTAAGAATATCATAGATAATATCACGTAAAGTGCTGAAAAGCAACACTTTTTTCCAAAGCAAAATGTACTGGTACTCTAATCTATTGTAAAGTGACGATTCATTGGGAAATAATCAAGTCAGTTTTTATGGGTATTATGCGAATAACAATTACAAATAAAATTCTCATATTTATGAGTATTAACATTTTACATAATTTTCTTTGTGTTGTCTCGTCTTTATGATTTAATGTTTGTTATTGATATTATTTTTTATGAAAAGTCAATAAAAATATCAGTGTGTTCAATAATTAATCGATAGTGTTTTAATACGTCTTGATGCACTAATGAAATGAAAATCCTTTACGATAAGTTTTCCATTACGGGATTTGCCGTCTGCTTTACTAAAAATGTAGAATATATTCGCGTTGATATCAGAAGCAACTCACATGATAGAACTCACAGTGCCATATGAGAACAGAATGGAGGCAGCTCAAATCTACAAGACTGGAAAGTATGCTGATCTGGCAAACAGCCTGAGAAGAGAAGACTACCAGGTCAAAGTCCTCACTGCAGAAATTGGAGCTAGGGGGTTTGTAGGAGCGTCTGCATACAGCCTCATGAAACAGCTCTCAGTTGCAGGGAGGGAAAAAAACAGAGCCCTGAAAGCAATGGCAGAAGCGGCAGAAAGGTGTTCAAGCTGGATCTGGTCAAGGAAGAATAAAAGTGAACTTCATAAGGCTTAACTTTCCTACAAATATCAGATGTACCTTTGGCTAAGTGGTTAGTGCGGGGGTCTTTGAGTGAAAATGAGCATATCCAGAAGGTCACGGATCCCATCCGTGGCTCGTCCCAAAAAAAAAAAGAAAAAAAAAAGGGCAGCAGAGGGACATCCGGAGTCATGAACCGGGTGTGGCCCAACCCCACTAGAGTGTCAGGAGATAAGGGCCGAAACACTTGCTTGACGGGGGCTTTTCTTCTGAGGACTCTCTGCTGCCACGCTCTGCACGAGTTTCTTTCTACCACAGCAACTGTCAAGCTTACTATCATTACAGCTAATGATGTGACAGACGCCGAATTTTATATTCTAAAAAATAAAATCTTATCTTGAATAATACCAGGTAAATATTTGTTGATGTACGTCAACTCCGACACGAGACCATATCAAAGACATTTCGACGTTGGAGGAAAGCATTTGAAATGTTTTAAACTATGATACACGTTGAATAATATATTATGTGAAATGAGGATGCTTTTATCGTGGGTGCCAAAAGAATTTGGTGTTCAAGGGTGAATAAAAGTAACAAGGAGAATATGACTATATTTCTGAGATAAGGTATTTTAACTATTTACACTATTTACTGTTGTCCTCGTCATTATTGCCATATTCACGAAGTTTCGGCAGTTGCACACTCCGGCCTTCTTCAGGTGATATATGTTAGAATTTCGAACCGAACAATTTGTTTAGTCTACTGAATATGTCAGTTTCAGCTAATTCACTTTAGTTACACAACACTCCAAGTTTTTGTTCCTCTGCTGTCGCCAAGTATTGAACTCGCAACTCCCCACTTGGGGACATATGGCTTAGTGAAAAAAAAGTATTGGTTGAGTAATACAAAGAAAACTCGTAAGTTCAATCGGTTAGTGATCTTTTATGTGCCCTGTCTTTTCAGAACGTAGGCGATCATGGCTTTCCACATCTCCCTATTCCTGGTGGTTCTTAGCACGTTTTCTCCTGTTGCACCATGCAACCCTCGTTTCGTCATCCACCTGATCAGGTCCTTCAAATATGTTATCCGCTGCTTCCCCTTGTCTCTTTTTCCCTCTATCTTGCCTGTAGGTATCAGTTTCTCCAAGCCCTTATTTCCTTATTGCATGTTCCAGGAACTTCAGTTGTCTCTATCTGATGCTCAGTATTAATTTCCTTTTCGTTTCCATTCTTTCCAAAACCTCGTCATTGCTCACAGGCTCGGCGTATGGTATCCGCAGAATCCTTCTGTATAACTACATTTCAGTTACTTCTATTTTGTCCTTCATCTTTGATGAAATTGTCCAGCATTCACTGCCATATTGAAGAACTGACATCACATAGCAATCCAATACTCTCTTCTTTGTTTTTAGTGAAAGTTTCCTTTCTCTTAATACTTTACTCAGCTTCTGGAATGCGTCTTTCGCCAAGCCAATTCGCCTTCAGAGCTCTATATGTCACACACACACACACACACACACACACACACACACACACACACACACACACACACACACACATATATTTGTGTGTGTGTATGTTAATAAATATACATATCAGTATACACTCAAGTATGCACATATATATATTTTTTTTTTTTATAAGCGTTTCACCCCGAGCAAGGCATGTCACTGCCACTACTGTGCAGGGGGCTACGTAGAGTGGAGAAAGGCTGATTAAATATAGGAAATAACAGAGGGTGGGTGATAGGCGGGTGAGGATACCGAGAATGAGGGTTGGGTAGATGAGAGTGTTGTGAGAATAGTTGGGAGTTAGTGTGATAGGAGGTGTCTATTGACCCTACATTTAAACACCTGGAGATTGTAACTGTCGGGAAAGCAGACTTGTGGAAGGGAGTTCCACAGGCGGGAAGCGCGAGAAGAGAAGCTGTTGGAGTAGAATTTACGGTTACATCTTATTTGTTTAACTGTAAAAGGGTGGGACCTAGTTGCTAATCTAGTATCTCGTGTA
>JBBBDQ010000245.1:1017500-1032500 GCA_037127315.1 Ascarosepion bandense
TATATATATATATATATATATATATATATATATATCAGTCATCCACATACAAGCCCGTTTCGCTGTATCACAGCTCATCAGTGTGGCTAGACATATCCAGTGTGGCTAGACATATCTGTTTCTTGTCAGGATCGAAACTCAACCGATTTGCCATCGTCGCATGGCATCAGAGAAGGAAAATTTTAACGTCTTGTATATAAGCAGTGTATACAGACGCCAGTCACCGAGAGAACTCAATTAATTTCTGAAGAGTCACGCATATAGCCGAAGTAGAAACTGTTTTTAAAATTTTCTTATATGAAATTTTTTAGATGTATCACAATTTCATGGGAATGCGTATTTTACCGCACAATGATGACCTTTGTGGCTCGTCAGCCCCATATAATACAACAGTAGATCTTCAAAATATCCACCCTCAAAATCTTTTTACACACACGCTCACAAGTCCATATTTAGAATAGACATTTGTAACGGTAATTTACAAAAAAATTCCTCGCTCATTTAAAAAGAACCCCAAAGACAGAAAAAAGAAAATTTAAAGAAAAGGTAGACAATTGATAAATAGAAAGAAGAGAAAAAAAGAAAAGAAATAGAGATAAAAAGAAAACGAACAGTATACAGAGAAATAAATATTAACATCAAAGTATCGACATAGCGTCTATAGAGACTCGTCTCCTTTCTTAGAAAAACATGACGTGGAAAATTTAACATTGAAATTTAATTTCAAATATAATGGGATATATTTACAGTAAAAAAATAACATGTAAATCATAATTTTAATACAAATTGAAAAAATAACTACTATTAATATTTTAAAAATTCAGTTAAAGTAATTAAAATTGATAAAAATTAAAATTAAATATAGGAAAAAAGGAAAATTTGGAAAGATAAACGTAAAAAACATAAAAAAGAGAGAAGAAAAATAAATAAGTCGAATGAAAGCGAATAGTTTCGATGGAAAAGAATTTAAAATATTCAAAATAAACGTCTTAGATCAACAGCGACGTTTATTAAAATTTATATGCATTCTTAGAAACACGACATGGAATTTAATATTAAATTAAATTATACCTACAATAGGATATATTTATGGTAAAAAATAAATCCTAAATCATACTTCCTAATATAAATTACAATACAAAAGTAAAATATTATAAATATAATTAAAATAATAATTCTTAGTAAGAAGATAAATAAAATATTAAAATACAATCTTAAAAACATCAGGATTTAGCTACATTATTTTATATTTATTTTTATGTTTGCATTTAAATATTAATTTTGATCAAGGAGCTCCTTTATATTATTATATTTTATAATCATCAATTTCTCCTCTAGGCATAAATTACACCTATCCCTGAAGTTATTGGGAGTGTTATCGTCTTTTATAATCCTTTTCTATCCTTAATATCCCAGTATTGTTTAGAGAGGGCAGTGTGATGTTTCAAGGAGGCGTTGGAAAACGAGTGTCTGTGGTTGTAAAATCTCTGTTTCCAACTACCTGCAGATATCCCTATATAAACACTTTTTCTGCTAAAGTCCTCCACTGGAAAAAATAGTTGGGGCCGACGAGCCGCAAGTTCATCGTTGTGCGGTGAAATACGTATTCGCATGAAATTGTGATACATTTTTAAAAAGATTTTCTAAATTATATTACTCTGTTAAATTAAATAAATGAATTTAACATTGAGTTCTTTTGAGTTCGTCTGTTTCGGAATTTACCTGGTTAATATATCAAGTGTTCTACTTATATATATATATATATATATATATATATATATATATATATATATATATATATTCAGCAAATATTCAACCAAAGTTAGATTAAGTATAACTGAGAAGTTCAGTCAGTTTAATGTTTTATTTTATTGTTCTTATTTATGAATGTTGTATTTTAGGATCAAAATTGATAAACTCTATGAAGTTCTTGAACTATTTCTCATACAATGGTAAGATAGAGCGTTTCTTGGGTGATTTTTTAGTGACATCTCAATCTTTATCGGTTAATTAATGCCAAAATCTAAATATTTCTTATGCAATTTTATTATTTCTGGAGATTATATTTAGTGATACAAATCCTACTACTTAATTCGTACATGGGGAGAAAAGAGGAGGATTCAGTCTCCCCAAGGGTATTTGCGCGCAAGTGAATATAACTAACCCAACTGAAATTCGGGCTCGGCTCTCCGATTTCCAATTTAGGGCCATGCACACATCCAAACTTACCACACCTGGTATTTACAAGTGGTCACCTATCTCGGTACTGACTAGTTGATTGTGGTTGCTTAACTTCGCTTATCGTACAGGAATCGATATTTCTATGTTATGTGCCTAAAACCATAACAGAATGTGTCTTCATATAGTTACTATCTTCCCAAGATGTGCGGGGTATTTTTGGGAGGTATATGTAGGGGTTATTTTCTGCCGCCCCCTGCATAATCACAATAAATTATTATTGCCTGAAAACCCTAGCATTGAGTAGCGGCATTTCCCAATGATTATATAATACGTTGTTTACTGGGGTGATTCGTCACAGCTGTCCAGAGATACTGATCGCCATCCTCATTTCATCGCGATGGTTCGGAAATGATCCCCTCTGGTCTGAATATGTTTGGCTATATAATTACATTCTTTTTTAAATTGGCGCTGGTCATGTGCAATAAAACGACTGCCGTTCGGAATGAAAATTAATTATTTTCTCAGAAGAAATTATTTTCCTCATCAAAATGAGAGGTAAGATACATGCTCCGGGCAAAAAAAGAAAAGAAAAACATTTTTTCTTTATTTGCCATGTCCCCTCAGGATGTCGACAATAATGGCTCTCCACAACCTCTTGTCTTTTGTAGTGATTAATTAATTTTTTCTTTCTGTTATTTTTCCTAAGCTCGTTTTTCCATCCATTTAGTCAAATTCATTAAGTAGCAACAGAAAAGGGCTGGAGCGTACAACGGCCGAAACGTCGTAATAATGGCAATAAAGACGAGGTCAACAGTCTGAGCATTGTAAATAATATAGATACTACTTCATCTCAGAAGTATCGAGATTCACTAAATATGTTTTTTTTTAAAAATCATGTCACCCCAAGCAAGGCATTCTACTGCCACTATAGCACAGGGGGTTACACAGGGCGATAGACGAGTTAGGATGTACATAGGGGGAGAGTTGGAGAGAATGGGATAGTTAGTGTGTTAGGAGATGTCTATTGACCTTACATTTAAACACCTGGAGGTTATAGCCATCGGGAAGCAAGCATGCGGAAGGGAAGTGCGAGAAAAGTGCGAGAAAAGAAGTGCGAGAAAAGAAGCTGTTCGAGTAGAAATTGCGGTTACATTTCATCGGTTTCACTGTAAAAGGGTGGGACCTAGTTGCCAATCTAGTATATCGTGCAAACTCACGCCTAGGGGGTACCAGTGAATTAAGTTCATCATAGCAGAATCCATGATGGTATTTATAGAAGAGGCAGAGGGAAGCCACGTCACGCCGGTGAGATAGTGACTGCAGGCGGTCAGCTAAGTCGGTATCAATCACATTACAGATTCTTTGCTGTATTTTGTCAAGAAACCCGAGGAGAATAGCAGGGGCACCCGACCAGATGTGGCAACAGTATTCAAAACAGGGGCGGATGGTAGATTTGTATAAGTGCAGGATAGATTCAGACGGAAAAAATTTCCGGGCCCTGCACAGAGAGCCGACTTTCATAGCAGCGGATTTAGCAATGGATTCGACGTAGTAATTCCACTTGAGGTCCGCTGATGCTATGCGTTGTTTTTCCCTCTTGCCCTCTATCTGCTTCTTGAGTATCCGATTTTCTAAGCTCTTCTTCCTCATTACATGCTCAACTGTACTATCTCTTTCTTTGTAGTAACACACACATTCAGCCCATGGCATTCTCAGCATCCTTCTGTAAAACCACATTGCTTCGAGTCCGTCTCCGAAGTGATGTCCAGCACTGAACTGGCACAGAAAAGGACAGATATCACGTCACGATTTAGTACTCCTTCTCTCTCTCTCTCTCTCTCTCTCTATATATATATATATATATATATATATATATATATATATATAATGTTTTTCTTTAATCCGAAGTGGAAGAGTAGGAAAGGTAAATTCCAAGAACCTGATCCTAATCAATATTTAAAAAGATTTAACATTAAAAGGTGATGCAGGCAGAGAGCTCAATGTATTAAAAATACAGAGCCAATATAAATTAGAGAAAATTTTCAAAATTCAAAGGTGTCGGATGTACACTTCGACATAGGATCTTTAATAGAGATTCTACGTCACGTCAGCGACATTGTTTTGTTCCAAATGGCGAAGGCCTTGAGGTAAAGTGTGGAAGGGGCCAGGTTAACAACGGTCATAAAGTAGAACAGGTAGTGGTGGGGTTACACGGTGTAGAGACATGAGGTAGACGTCTACCTCTTGTCTCTAACCCTGTAGCCCCACCACTACCTGTTCTACTTCTGTTAGAGATCCTATGTCGAAATGTACATCCGACACCTTTGAATTTTGAAAAATTTTCTCTAAAATATTTATATACAGTTATCCGCAGACAGATCTGTTTCGCTGTATCACAGCTAATCGGTACGGTTAGACAGCCAATTGCCTTTTACCCAGAATTGAAACCCGACCGAATTGGCGTCAGTCGGCGATTCTACCTCTGAGCTACGGGCGCTATATATATATATATATATATATATCCAGCAGAAGAGGATCCAAGGTTTTACGATTTTGTGTTCCCCTGGCATTTATTTTTTTTATCTAAACAGTGCTCAACACCATAAATATTGTAGAGCTTAATATAATCATATAATTATGAATTAAATGTACATTGCGACACGGAAATTTCTATGTTTCGAGATAGAATCTCGTCGTCAGCTAATGCTGGATGTTGGCTGTGAAAACCTGATGACGAGATTCTATCTCGAAACATAGAAAATTCCGTGTCGAAATGTGGACTTAATTCATAATTATATATATATATATATATATATATATATATATATATATAGCAACACGTGTTGTAACTATTGCGGGGAGATCTTCCACCCAGTCAGTAATGTCTCTTTCGAGACATGATCGCTCAAGTGTGCACCAATTATGTTTTATCTGCTGGATATGAGCCACAAACGTCACAAAAATTTAGAACGAATATTATTTTCTCATACTGAAAGATGTGATTTAGTGTGGTTGGAGAGGACAAAAAGGCGAAAAGTCAAAGAAAAAGGCTACACCAGACAAAGAATTTCTTCCATTTTTTCTCTTTCATTTTGTTGAGCTAGTGTTTGTCAATACAAAAATATTAATAAAACAGAAGCGAGACGCACAGTCTTTTTATAAGCAAGAAAATTCTTTGAACATCTGACACTTGGCCAGTCGAAACCACAGACACCATCATCGTATTAAAGTTAATTTTTGTATCTAAGAATGAAGCGTTGATGTTGGCATGAATGAAAACCTTAGTCTTAAAGAAATCAAAACGAAGGTTTAGGTAGTTTTTCAGTTCCAGTTTTCTAAAGTGCATTATGGGATTAGATGTGACGATCTATGTAAAAAAAAAAAAGAACGTAAACAAAAGAGAAAAAGAATTGGTGAAGAAAGAGAGGGTAAAAATAGGAAAAAAAGAAAAAGAAAGAGAAAATTACAGAAGGTATAAAGTTGAAATATACCGAAAGATAAAATTAGGCTGAAGAAGATATGGATGATGAAAATGATGACGATGAGAAAGAAGAATGAATGAAAGAATAATGATAGTTAGAGGTAACAGTTTGGCCAACGAGAAAAAAAAAAAAACAGAAAAATGTAGAAAAATTGAGTAATTTATGAGAAAGGAGCGTAAGGAAATGAAAAAAAAAGAATAACAAAAAGAGCAAGAAAGAAGAAGAAGAAGAAGAAGAAGAAGAAGAAGAAAGAAGGAGCGAAGGTGAGAGATAAAGAATGAATACAAGAATAATTCGGGGGGAGAAGGGGAGAGTTTTGGGCAAAGAAAAATACGAAACACGACAGAAGAATAAGAAGGACCAATGAGAAATTTATGAGGAAGGATCATAAAATTTTTGTGAAAACAAAAAAAGAAGTAGAATAACAGAAAAATGACAAAGAAGAGGATAAAGATGAAGATGCTGACTGTTGAATAAGAGAACAATGATAGATAAGGGTAAGAGTTTGGGACAAAGAAGAAAAAAACAAGAACAACGACAGATGAAGAAGAAAACCGACTGAGAATTTTTTCAGGAAGAAGCGTAAAGATTTTTAAGAGAAGAAAAAATGACAAGCGCAAAAAGACGATCGAGAGAAATGAATAATAACACAAAGAAAAAGTATGAGGCGAATGAGGGAGAAAAAGAATAAGAGAAACATGAGAGGGAAGGGGAAGCGTTTTGGGTAAAGAAAACATAAGAGACGAATGAAAAAGAAGGAAGTAGAAGAAGAAGTGGAGGAGAAGGATGAGGTAGAAAAAGAATGATTAAAAGAAACATGCGAGGGAAAGGTGAGAGTCTTGGGCAAAGATAACAAATAAAAGAGATGGAAGACAAAAAAGAAGTAGTAGGAGAACAAGAAAAAAGGGCGAAGAAGAAAGAGAAGGACAAGAAGGAGAGAAGGCGGGTGAGATAGATAAAGATTAAGAGAAACATGCGAGAGATCGGGGAAGAGAATTGGGCAAAGAAAACAAATAAGAGAGACAGAAGAAGAAGGAGGAGAAGAAGGAGGAGAAGAAGAAGGATGAGGAGGAGGAGGTGGAGGAGGGAGATAAAGAATAAAAGAAACATGCGAGAGAAAGAGGAAGAGAATTGGGCAAGGAAAACAAATAAGAGAGACAGAAGAAGAAGGAGGAGAAGAAAGAGGAGAAGAAGAAGGATGAGGAGGAGGAGGTGGAGGAGGGAGATAAAGATTAAGAGAAACATGCGAGAGATCGGGGAAGAGAATTGGGCAAAGAAAACAAATAAGAGAGACAGAAGAAGAAGGAGGAGAAGAAGGAGGAGAAGAAGAAGGATGAGGAGGAGGAGGTGGAGGAGGGAGATAAAGATTAAGAGAAACATGCGCGAGATCGGGGAAGAGAATTGGGCAAAGAAAACAAATAAGAGAGACAGAAGAAGAAGGAGGAGAAGAAGAAGGATGAGGATGAGGAGGTGGAGGAGGGAGATAAAGAATAAAAGAAACAGGCGCGAGATCGGGGAAGAGAATTCGGCAAAGAAAACAAATAAGAGAGACAGAAGAAGAAGGAGGAGAAGAAGGAGGAGAAGAATAAGGATGAGGAGGAGGAGGTGGAGGAGGGAGATAAAGATTAAGAGAAACATGCGCGAGATCGGGGAAGAGAATTGGGCAAAGAAAACAAATAAGAGAGACAGAAGAAGAAGGAGGAGAAGAAAGAGGAGAAGAAGAAGGATGAGGAGGAGGAGGTGGAGGAGGGAGATAAAGATTAAGAGAAACATGCGCGAGATCGGGGAAGAGAATTGGGCAAAGAAAACAAATAAGAGAGACAGAAGAAGAAGGAGGAGAAGAAAGAGGAGAAGAAGAAGGATGAGGAGGAGGAGGTGGAGGAGGGAGATAAAGAATAAAAGAAACAGGCGCGAGATCGGGGAAGAGAATTGGGCAAAGAAAACAAATAAGAGAGACAGAAGAAGAAGGAGGAGAAGAAAGAGGAGAATAAGAAGGATGAGGAGGAGGAGGTGGAGGAGGGAGATAAAGAATAAAAGAAACAGGCGCGAGATCGGGGAAGAGAATTGGGCAAAGAAAACAAATAAGAGAGACAGAAGAAGAAGGAGGAGAAGGAGGAGGAGAAGAAGAAGGATGAGGAGGAGGTGGAGGAGGGAGATAAAGAATAAAAGAAACATGCGAGAGATCGGGGAAGAGAATCGGGCAAGGAAAACAAATAAGAGAGACAGAAGAAAATGGAGGAGAAGAAGGAGGAGAAGAAGAAGGATGAGGAGGAGGAGGTGGAGGAGGGAGATAAAGAATAAAAGAAACGTGCGAGAGAACGAGGAAGAGAATTGGGCAAAGAAAACAAAT
Source organism: Ascarosepion bandense (assembly GCA_037127315.1). Lineage (NCBI taxonomy): Eukaryota > Metazoa > Mollusca > Cephalopoda > Sepiida > Sepiidae > Ascarosepion > Ascarosepion bandense. The sequence goes on from JBBBDQ010000245.1 coordinate 1,025,514, forward strand.
AAGAGAGACAGAAGAAGAAGGAGGAAAACAAGAAGGAGGAGAAGGAGGAGAAGAAGAAGGATGACGAGGAGGAGGTGGAGGAGGGAGATAAAGAAAAAGACAAACGTGCGAGAGAACGAGGAAGAGAATTGGGCAAAGAAAACAAATAAGAGAGACAGAAAATGAAGAAGGAAAAGAAGGAGAAGGGGAGAAGAAGGATGAGGTGGAGTAGGTGGAGGAGGGAGATAAAGAATAAGAGAATGATGATGATGAATGAACGAATATCTTTACCAAGAAAATATTAATGGGAAAAAGGTAAGAATTTGGGGCAAAGAAGAAACAAAACGAGAAAGTCAGTTCGCAGAAAAATAAGCAGAAAAGAAAACTAGATCTAAGTTAGGAGCTAGGATGGGAATTAGAATTTCGAGAAGAACAAGGAAGCTATCTGGGAATAACAAGTAAACAAATATTATTCAGACGAGAGGCAGTTTATGAATAATGTGAGAACCAGACATAATTCTCTCTTTGTTTCTCCTGATAAAGAAATCGACAGCTAAATCCCAATCAGCTGAACAAAAAATCGATACATCAATATTTTGCATAATCTCCAAAGTAAAGTATTTAATATGATCATATACATGTGACCAGTTTTGTGGCTGAAGTAGCCGTGTTTTTCCCCCAAGCTGTTGAAGTTAAATGTTTGAACCGAGTTATGAAAGAATTTCGAATAATTTTATTTTTGAATGTATGAGACTGTAGAGCTTATTAAGCATATAATCGATAATTTGTGCAATAGCATAACCAAGTGTTTGTTTCTTCTCTCGCTTCATAAAAATGAAGATTGCGTTGAGACGTCAAATGGAATTCTCGCCATTCGACGTTGACCTCACTGCTCACTATTATATTCATAAACACTCTATCTGAAATATTGAGCTCATCTATATCTATAAAATTGACGAAGGTAGACGTTGTGTAAGTATTTGTTTGATAGATTCTGCATTTTTCTGCATTTAGCGTCTGCATTTTGAGGTCTAGCTCGATGGGAGTTGCGCAAATCAAAATTTTAGAATGCTAACAACACCTTGAAATTTTTCAGAAAGCCAAAATTAGGGGTAGAAAAAATATATATATATATATATTATCACCCCACAAAGTCAGGGATCAGTTTATGCATTGATTATAATATAAAATCGATCACCCCACTTTATATTATCTATATCTATATATGTTGTCCCTCCAACCTTAATCCAATAGAGACATTCTACATTGTTATCTATAAAAGTGACAAGGGTGGACGTTGTGTAAGTATTTGCTATGTAAATTCATCATATGTTTTTTTATTCTTATTATTCCTTAAACTACCCGAGTGAAACCGGGCTAAACAACTTGTTTAGTCTATAAATATAACATACCCTATAATAATATATTATCATTTATTAATGTACACTTGGGGAACAACCATTATTTTAAATATCTTTCATTAAATACGGTAGACAAGGAAAATTCAATTAATTTTTTATTCATTTTTCAACATCCTTTTTTCAGTTTTGTTAGTGATAAATGATATAAAAATTATCCAAAATTTTTTTATTGTCTCAAGGCTATAGAACCCAATCTGTCCTATTATTTGACTCTTAGGTAGAAGAGGAAGAGATGTATTATATTATTAAGTAGTAATTAGTGCGCAATCAGTTTATTATTTCATCTAAACTTATTTATAATTGGAACTTTGTTTGTGTGTGTGTGTGTGTCTGTGTGTGTGTCCGTTACCTAGAGACTCCGAAACGGCTGAACCGATTTTCTTGAAAATTTACACAGTTTTACTATAAGCGTCTGCGAGTGTTCTTAGCTAGGTTTGTGTCGAGCTACCCCCGATAAATATCGATAATCGAAAAAATCGGGTTATAAAAGGAGTGGTCCGATTTTAATCAAATTTGATACATTCCTAGACAAAGACATAAGAAACGATATTCAGAAGTTTCAAGGTGGCAGTTCTTTTATAACCCGATTCTTACAATAGTGAAGAAAATTTGATATCGGTACCATGAAATCAAAATTTGATTTACATCCATTCATTTTTCTTTCAGTCTACGGTTTCGTTTTAACTGGAAACAACTATTGCTTTTTAGTCTTTCGTACCAACGTCTAAAGAGTCTGAGCTCCAGGACCATAGATTAGTTTTAAAGCTTTTATTACACCCGAGCAATGCCGGTCTATACTGCTAGCAACAATATAAAACTGATCCCGCACAAATTATTACTTAATAATATAATACATCTCTTCCCCTTCTACCGATGAGTCAAATAATAGGACAGATTAGGTTCTATAGCCTTGGTCGGCAACCCGTCTACCGCAGAAAGCAATGGCAACCTACTGCGGGATAACCTTCTATCCAGTCAGTTATGTCTCTCTCAAGACATGATCGCTCAAGCGTGTATCACATATGGCACTTAACTGACTGACTGACTTGATAGCAGTGTCCGTCCGAACTGTCAAGTTATACTGCCTCTCGACTGCCTCCCCGAGAAAGTCTCGCATGTTAGTATTTATGAAGGAGGAAGAGTTCATTCCAATGTAGGGCACAATAACACCCCCTGCCAAAATCTTTACTCCACAGGAGTCTGAAGAAATTTTTTTTTCTTTTTATATTAAAGTTCTGAGGCTGTAATGTTGTAATAACAAAGTTTTACAAAAATTATTCCAGAGGAATATTTTCATAGAAAGTTTACCAACTTTTGCTTGGTTTTCCTCCGCTTAACTTTTTTAAATTATAGAAAAAAAAAACAAGCGTTTCTTTTTTAATCCCGGTAATTCTCGCAAATAGTATTTATGAAGGAGGAAGAGTTCATTCCACTGTAGACAGGGCACAATAACAGTATATATCTACACACATACAGATCGAGCGATAGATAGATCGACAGATTGATGACTAGATAAAAAATCAGATAGCTAGCTCGATAGATCGATGTGAACGTACGAAGATATATATATATATATATATATATATATATATATATATACATATATAGATAGATAGATAGATAGATAGATAATGGTGAGAATTTGTAGATAGATAGATAGATAGATAGATAGATAGATAGATAGATAGATAGATAAGTATCGGAATGAGATAGATAGATAGATAGATAGATAGATAGATAGATAGATAGATAATGAATTTGTAGATAGATAGATAGATAGATAGATAGAACTTTAAACGTCCTTTACTTAGATAGATAGATAGATAGATTGAGATAGATAGATAGATAGATAGATTGAGATAGATAGATAGATAGATAGATAGATATGAACAGATAGATAGATTGAGATAGATAGATAGATAGATAGATAGATAGATAGATAGATAGATATAGATAGATAGATAGATAGATAGATATGAACAGATTGAGATAGATAGATAGATATGAACAGATTGAGATAGATAGATAGATATGAACAGATTGAGATAAGATAGATAGATATGAACAGATTGAGATAGATAGATAGATAGATAGATAGATAGATAGATATGAACAGATTGAGATAGATAGATAGATAGATATGAACAGATTGAGATAGATAGATAGATAGATAGATAGATAGATATGAACAGATTGAGATAGATAGATAGATAGATAGATAGATAGATAGAACAGATTGAGATAGATAGATAGATAGATAGATATGAATAGATTGAGATAGATAGATAGATAGATAGATAGATAGAACAGATTGAGATAGATAGATAGATAGATAGATAGATAGATAGATAGATAGATAGATATGAACAGATTGAGATAGATAGATAGATAAATAGATAGATAGATAGATAGATATGAACAGATTGAGATAGATAGATAGATAGATAGATAGATAGATATGAATGATTGAGATAGATAGATAGATAGATAGATAGATATGAACAGATTGAGATAGATAGATAGATAGATAGATATGAACAGATTGAGATAGATAGATAGATAGATAGATAGATATGAACAGATTGAGATAGATAGATAGATAGATAGATAGATAGATAGATAGATAGATAGATAATGAAAAGACTGGCATAGATAGATAGATAGATAGATAGATAGATAGATAGATAGATAGATAGATAGATAATGAAAAGATCATAGATAGATAGATAGATAGATAGATAGATAGATAGATAGATAGATAGATAATGAAAAAGACTGGCATAGATAGATAGATAGATAGATAGATAGATAGATAGATAGATAGATAGAATGATGAGTATATTGAAGCAGATTTTCTTCAATTTAAACATTTTCGTTATGATCGAACAAACAGAAAAGATTTATTTGAACTTCAAACTGACAGCAACACAAATAATAGACTAATTTTTCTGAATGTTTTTTAGCTTGACAGATTGCGTTCTATAACCTTGGTTGGTAACCAGTCTACCACAGAAAATAACGGCAAGCTACTGCAGGAATATCTTCTGAACAATCAGTCATGTTTCTTTCGAGACATGATCGCCTAAGCGTGTATCACTTACGGAACATGAATGACTGAACTACATTTGTTTACAATGAATGGGGCGCAGTTGAACGAACAAAACATGAAATACCAGTGTTATTTTCATTTTTTCCGTTATTTAAACGAAGATTTATCAATCGCAATATGTATATATATTGACACATACATACAGATCGATCAACAGATATATGTTTTTGTTTGTTTGAGTTTTATTTAACGGCATATTAACCAATGTGTGTTATTTAATGCCAAAAAGGTGGGGTTTTAACCCTCTAGTGCCATTCGTATCATATTTGATACAGTATGAAAACAAACCTTGAAAGAAATATTTTCCTGAAAAATTTTTTAAGTGAAATATTTTATAAATTTCAAATGAAAGCAGTACTGACTGCTCAGTCAATGAATACCAAATGTTTCCTTATAGGGAAATACTGTATCAAATATGATACGAATGGCCCTAGAGGGTTAAGGTATTTATAAATGTTGGGTTATAGTGAGAAGGTTGATTTAGTCAAATTTTAATGAAAATTGTTTTTATTCTTTTTTATTTTAGAAAAGTCAAAATGTCTTCTAGTTTTGTATTCAAAATTGTTTTGCTGAGAATTAATTTTTTCCATAAAAAATGTATATTTTTCTATAAAAGTTTATTTTTATGTATATATTTCTATAAAAGTGTATTTTTATACTTTCATAGTGTTTTGACCCCAGTTTGAGGGTCTAACTATTTGCCCTTAGCTGGAACCCTAACAGGTGCTAGCGCTACGGGTCAGAGTAGACCTGGGAACAACAGCAATTTATTTAATATAAGGTTATTCCATGCTTTTCACAATCTCCTAATCAGAGGCCTTGCTGCCGGATGCAGTTTACCGTCATGCCCAGGACCATAGATAGATAGATTCAGGCAGATTTCCAACAATTTAAACATTTTCATGGAGATAGAAACCAACAGAATGGCTTGTTGATCCTTTTGTTTAAACTTCAAGCTGACAGCAACACAAAGGTATTTCTGGATTTTCAATTTTCTTTATATGAAAACGTCTAACGTTAGTCGAAATTACGCGCAAGTTTCATTTCAGCAAATCTGTGTACAAGATGTTTCCTTAAGATAAGCCGACTAATTCGACAGCAAACATTAGAAAATCACTTTGTTCTCTTTACAGAACCTGTTTATTTATGAACGTTCTAAAGATCGCGTGAGAGTGGAACTTACGTAACGATTCATGCTGAGGGTTGCCGCAGTGAAGCGTCTTTTGCTCAGTCTGGATAGCTTCGGGGTTGAAGGCTGTTGATTAAGACTACAAACTCTTGTTCACTGGGCTACTTTTTCTTCTATGTGCCCTGTCTCTTCATGACGTAGGCGATCATGGTCCACCACATCTCCTTATCCCTTGTAGTTCTTAACACCCCTTCCCCTGTTAACCCTCTCAAACCCTGCTCTGCCATCCATCTGCTCAAGTCCATTAAGTATGTCACGCGTTGCTTTCCCCTGTCTCTCCTTCTCTCTGTCCGTCCCGGGAGTATCAAATTCTTCAAGCCCACTTCCTCATTCAGTCAGTAAGTCAGTTAAGTCTCATACGTGATACACGTTTTAAGCGATCATGTCTCAAAAGAGACATGACCGACTGGGCAGAAGATTATCCCGCAGTATGTTGCCATTGCTTTCTACGGTAGAATGGTTGCCAGCCAAGGCTATAAAACCCGATCTGTCCTATTATTTGACAAATAGATAGAGAGGGAAGAGATGTATTATATTATTAAGTAGTATTTGTGGGGGATCAGTTTATCACTTCATAACAATATAAAACTGATCCTCCACTTTATACCCAGTAGAAGCCTTAATCATGTTTTCAACTATTATTTTCAGTCAGTCAGTTGTCATACGGGATACACGCTTTGGGCGATCATGTCTCGAAAGAGACATGACTGACTGGGCAGAAGATTATCCCGCAGTATGTTGCCATTGCTTTCTGCGGTAGAAAGGTTGCCAGCCAATGCTACAGAACGCAATCTGTCCTATTATTTAACCCATAACTGGAGGGAAGAGGCGGATTAATACCTTTCCTAAGGGTATGTCTGCGTAAGTGAATGCAAGACATGTCCCAAAAGCTTAACCTCTCTTTTCCTAATGTTAAGTATGAGTTTTCTTTTCCTTTCTATCCTTACCAAAACCTCGTCGTTCCTCACATGTTCCGTCCATGATATCATCAGCATCATTTTGTAGAATCACATTTTGGTTGCTTCCAGTGTTCTCCTCATTTGGATGTGATTGTCAAGCATTTGCTAGCATATTAAAGGACAGACATCACATGACGATCCAGAACTCTCCTCTTTGTTTCCAGTGAAATTTTCCTTTTCTCTCAATACTTCTGAAATCCAACCTTGGCCATGACAATACGCCTTCAGATCTCAGTTTCGCACTTTCTGTTCTCTGTTACCTAGTATTTAAATTTCTGTACTTTCTTGATTTTATTATACCCGGCTTGTAGTTGGCATTTTGGGCTCCTC
>JBBBDQ010000245.1:1037500-1060000 GCA_037127315.1 Ascarosepion bandense
GGTTGCGGTCGTTCACGTGGCTGTTGTATTGCAGACTGGGTGCTGCACTAGACTTCTTCAGTCTCTGAAGTTTCATCCTTCGTTTACATATTTTCGAGTGGTGGTCGCTTCCACAGTCGCAACTTGGATAAGTCTTACAATGAACAACTACATTCTTGAATTCGGGATCATCATCATCACCATCATCATTATCATCATTACTATAATACATTTTCACATGATCCACCAAATTTCAGCTAATTAGGAAATAATAAAATTAATTCCAAACACAAGCTTAATACATCTACATTAAACATTGTCAAATTATACCAGAGGATCAACAAAATAGTTGATTTTCTAAGGGCCACTTAGATGTGACACAAGGCTGAAAGTATGGAGCACCCAAAGAAGATCGAACTCATTACTCAGTTGTAATAGGATCTAGCAAGAAAGCTTGCTAACCTTTACACTAGGCCGAGGTGCCCAAGGATCAATAAAATAGAATCCGTAACACTAAATGTAATTGATATTTTGTGTATATGAACTGAAATAATCTTTAATTTAATAACAAATATTTATTTATTTATGAACGCAATACAAAAGGAAATTAAATAGTAGTAAATTGGAGTAACATTATATCCAAATACGTATTACAAAATATATTAATTAACAAGTGTAGAAATGTATCGAGCACTCCACTTTATGAGGTATAGTTGCATCAACCTAAACATCACTTTAGTCCGATGAATTCATAAAGATGTCGATGTGCGTTGTGGTGCAGTCGATATCGGCTCGGAACGAGAAATTGGGGAGCCGAGTTCGAATTCCAGTTGAATTCCTTGCATTCACTTGGGCGCAAATACCCTTGCGAAAGGTATTAATCCGTCTCTTCCCTCCAGTTATAAGTTAAATAATAACACAGATTGGGTTCTATAGCCTTGACTGGCAACCAGTCTACCGCAGAAAGCAATGCCAACCTACTGCGGGATAATCTTCTGCCCAGACAGTCATATCTCTCTCGTGACATGATCACCCAAACGTGTATCCCGTATCACTTAACTGACTGAAGTCATAAATAAAAAAAGATTAAAAGATTCATGAGAAAAATTTTATCATTTTGTACACAAATGTAGTTACATCAACGGAAACATCACTGAACTACAAAAATCGAAGATCATCACACCATAAGCCGTGCCAATTTGTGCACATCCGTAGTTACATCAAAGAAAACATGACGAAGGACGAAAAGCATAAAAAAAACTTCCACATATCTATTTTGCGCACATATGTACTTCAGTCAGTCAGTTAAGTGCCATACATGATACACGCTTTGGACGATCATGTCTCGAAAGAAACATGACTGACTCGACAGAAGATTATTCTGCAGTAGACTGTCATTGCTTTCTGCGGTAGACTGGTTGCCAGACAAGGCTATAGAACTCAATCTGTTCTGTTATTTAACCAAGAACTCGAGGGAAGAGACTGATTTATACCTTTCTCAAGGGTATTTGTGCGTAAATGAATGCAAAGAATTCAACTGGAATTCGAACTCGGCAACCCGATTTGTCGTTTTGAGTCGATATCCACTGCACCATAACGCACCTCCTACACGTATGTGCTTAGAGAAACGTAAAAATCAATTTAGTCCGATGAACTCAAAAAGGACAAAAAAGCATCACGTGATTAATTTTTCCAGATAGGTTAATATGTATCTACGAGAAAATAAATATCACTTTAGTCTGACGATGTCCTAAAGTATGAAAAGCATCACACGATGTATTTCTCCACTTTCTGCACATATTTAGTTATATCAAAATAAACATCACTTTAGTCTGATGAAGACCAAATGAAATCATTATCTTATATGTGTAGTTACATCAACGAAAACATCACTTTCGCCCGAAGAAACGAAAAGGAACACAGGAAATACTTTTCCAATCTTGGCACATATATTTTTGCATAAAAATGGATATCACTTTAGTCCAATGTAGTGATGTATGACGAAAAGCATCACATGATATATTTTCCAGATAGTGCACAAAAATAGTTTTATCAAAATAATCTTCAATTTTTTCCGATGAAATCCTAAAAGACGAAAATTACCATACGAAATATTTTTCCTTATAAACTGATTAAGTCCTAAAGAAAGAAAAGCATCAGGATGGTAATCATCATAATAAATATTTTTCCATTTTTTGGACAAATGTAGTTTCATCAAAATAATCTTCACTTTAGTCCGATGAAGTCGTAAATGTTGAAAATCACCAGACAAAATATTTTCCCATCAAAATTACTTTAATCAAAATATACTTCAATTAAATCCGACGAATACCTAAAGGAAGAAAAGGAATATACGATATATTTTTCCATTTTTTGAAGAAATGAAATTTTATCAAGATTTTCATTTTAGTCCATTGAATTCCACAAGGACGAAAATCGTCACATAAAATAATTTTACATGTTGTCCACCATTATAGCTTCATCAAAATATATTGCCATTTAATACGATGGAATCCTAAAGACAAAAAGCACCATACATATATTTCGTTCATAATATATTTTTATCAAAATAAAACAAACATTAGTTCGTTGAAGTACTAATGGACGAAAAGCAACACACAATGATTTTGTGCATAAATGTAATTTCATTAAAATATATTTCCTTTTAAACCGATTAAGTTCTAAAGAAATAAAATCATCAGGACAGTAATCATCCTAATAAATATTTTTCCATTTTGTTGGCAAATGTAGTTTCATCAAAATATTCTTCATTTTAGTCCGATGAAGTCGTAAATGATGAAAATCACTAGAAAAAATATTTTGGATTTTTGTGCACCATTATAGTTTCATCAAAATATATTTCCATTTAATACGATGCAGTCCTAAAGACAAAAAGCACTATACAAAATATTTATCCATTTCGTTCATAAATATATTTTTGTCAAAATAAAACAAACTTTATTCAGATGAAGTCCTAATGGACGAAAAGCAACACACGAAAGGTTTATAATTTTGTGCAAAAATGTAGTTTCATTAAAATATATTTCCTTTTAAACCGATTAAGTTCTAAAGAAGGAAAATCATCAGGACAGTAATCATCCTAAGAAATATTTTTCTATTTTGTGCCCAAATGTAAATCGATTAAAATAAACTTCGCTATAGTTCGATTAAGTCCAAAAATGTAGTTTCAACAAAATATACTTCACTTTAATTCGATGAAGTTCTGTAGAAAAAAAGTAATATCCAAAATATATTTTCATTTTGTGCACAAATATATTTTCATTAAAATCTATTTCACATTAATCCGATGAAATTCTAAAGGAGAAAACCAATTGCAGGAATTATTTTTCCATTTTGTGTACGAATATAATTTCATGAAAAATAAACATCACATTAGTCCAATGAAATCCTAAATGACGAAAAGCTGCAAAAGGGATACATTTCCATTTTGTTCAAAAATATAATTTAATCAAAATAAACTTCACTTTAGTACGATGAGGTTCTAAAGGACAAAAAGCATCAGACGAAACACTTTTCCGTTTTGTTCAAAAATGAAATTACAACAAAATATCCATCACTTCAGTCCGATGAAGTCCTCAATTCCGAAAAGTACCACACGAAATATTTTTCGATTTTGTGCACAAATGTAGTTTCATGGAAGTAAAATTCACTTTAGTCTGATGAATTTTTAAAACACGAGAAGCATTAGAGGAAATCTAGTTCTGTTTTGTGCGAAATTTAATTACGAAAAAAGGAACTTCATTTTATTCAGATGAATCATTAAACACGAAAAATTAACACCATTTTTTGCTTAAATGTAATTTCATCAAGTTAAATTTGCTTAATCCTTTAAAGTTCTAAAGGACAAAAAGATTCACACAAAATATTTTCCATTTTGTGCACGATAGAATTTTAATAAAAACATTCTTTTCTTTAATCCGATGAAGTATAACAAGGAAGAAAATCATCACACGAAATATTTCTCCATTTTGTGCGCAAAGTAGTTTCATTAAAATATACTTCGCTTTAGTCTGTTGAGTTTGGAATGGACGAAAAGCATTACAAGAAATATTTTTGCATTTTCTGCGAAAATTTAGTTTCATAACAGTAAAATTGGAATTAATCTGATGAAGTTCTAAAGGATCACATGAATATATATATCCATTTTCTGCCCAAATGTAGTTACATAAAGATAAACTTCACTTTAGTCTTATGGAATTCAAAAAGACAAAATATATCAAATGAAACATTTTTCTGTTAGTGCACAAATACAGTTTAATCCAAATAATATTCGCTTTAGTACGATGAAGACCTAAATGGCTAAAAGCTTCACAAGAAATACATTTTCATTTTGTGGAGATATGCAGTTTCACCAAAATAAACTTCGCTTTAGTCCGATGAAGTCATAAAGGTCGATAAGCATGACACAGAATATTTTTCCATTTTGTGCACAAATACCGTGTCATCACAGTAAACATCTCTTTAGGCTGATATAGACGTAATAGACGAGAAGCCTCACAAGAAAGTTTTTCCATGTTTTGCACGCATGTATCAAAATAAATTTCACTTTACTCTGATAAAGTCATTAAGGACGGAATACATCACACGAAATAATTTACATTTGTGCTCAAAAGTCGTTTCATCAAAACAATCTTCGCTTTTCTCCACAAGAAATATTTTTCCATTTTGTGCACAAATGCAGTTCTATCAAAATATACTTCATTTTATTCCGATGAAGATCTAAAAGGCAAAAAGCATGACATAAAATATTTTCCCATTTTGTGCACAAATGTAGTTCTATCAAAATATACTTCATTTTATTCCGATGAAGCTCTAAAAGGCGAAAAGCATGACATAAAATATTTTCCCATTTTGTGCACAAATGTAGTTCTATCAAAATATACTTCGTTTTATTCCGATGAAGCTCTGAAAGGCGAAAAGCATGACATAAAATATTTTCCCATTTTGTGCACAAATGTAGTTCTATCAAAATATACTTCATTTTATTCCGATGAAGCTCTAAATGGCAAAAAGCATGACATAAAATATTTTCCCATTTTGTGCACAAATGTAGTTCTATCAAAATATACTTCATTTTATTCCGATGAAGCTCTAAAAGGCAAAAAGCATGACATAAAATATTTTCCCATTTTGTGCACAAATGTAGTTCTATCAAAATATACTTCATTTTATTCCGATGAAGCTCTGAAAGACGAAAAGCATGACATAAAATATTTTCCCATTTTGTGCACAAATGTAGTTCTCTCAAAATATACTTCATTTTATTCCGATGAAGCTCTGAAAGGCGAAAAGCATGACATAAAATATTTTCCCATTTTGTGCACAAATGTAGTTCTATCAAAATATACTTCATTTTATTCCGATGAAGCTCTAAAAGGCAAAAAGCATGACATAAAATATTTTCCCATTTTGTGCACAAATGTAGTTCTATCAAAATATACTTCATTTTATTCCGATGAAGCTCTAAAAGGCGAAAAGCATGACATAAAATATTTTCCCATTTTGTGCACAAATGTAGTTCTATCAAAATATACTTCATTTTATTCCGATGAAGCTCTGAAAGACGAAAAGCATGGCATAAAATATTTTCCCATTTTGTGCGCAAATGTAGTTCTATCAAAATATACTTCATTTTATTCCGATGAAGCTCTGAAAGGCGAAAAGCATGACATAAAATATTTTCCCATTTTGTGCACAAATGTAGTTCTATCAAAATATACTTCATTTTATTCCGATGAAGCTCTAAATGACAAAAGGCATGACATAAAATATTTTCCCATTTTGTGCACAAATGTAGTTCTATCAAAATATACTTCATTTTATTCCGATGAAGCTCTAAAAGGCGAAAAGCATGACATAAAATATTTTCCCATTTTGTGCACAAATGTAGTTCTATCAAAATATACTTCATTTTATTCCGATAAAGCTCTAAAAGGCGAAAAGCATGACATAAAATATTTTCCCATTTTGTGCACAAATGTAGTTCTATCAAAATATACTTCATTTTATTCCGATGAAGCTCTAAAAGGCGAAAAGCATGACATAAAATATTTTCCCATTTTGTGCACAAATGTAGTTCTATCAAAATATACTTCATTTTATTCCGATGAAGCTCTAAAAGGCAAAAAGCATGACATAAAATATTTTCCCATTTTGTGCACAAATGTAGTTCTATCAAAATATACTTCATTTTATTCCGATGAAGCTCTGAAAGACGAAAAGCATGACATAAAATATTTTCCCATTTTGTGCACAAAAGTAGTTCTATCAAAATATGCTTAACTTCTGCCCGATAAAACCTAACAAACGAAAATCAACTGAGGAAATATTTTACATTTCATTACATAAATGTAAGTCAGTCAAAGTGCCATACGTGATACACGCTTTGGGTGATCATGTTTCGAAAGAGACAAAACTGACTGAGCAGAAGATTATCCTGAAGAAGTTGCCATTGCTTTCTGCTGTAGACTGGTTGTCAGCCAAGGCTATTTAACCCAATCTGTCCTATTATTTGACTCATATGTAGTTAGGGAAGAGATGTATTATATCATTAAGTAGTTATTAGTCCGATGACATCCTCAATGATGAAAACCGTCACACGCACTATTTTTTATCTTCGCACAAATGTAGCAACATGATTGACTTTTCAAAATGAAAAACCAACACACAAATTATTTTTTCAACTTTGCGCAAATGTAGCAACATTAAATAAGGTTCACTTTAGTCCGATGTCGCAGTCAAGTATTAGAAAAAAAACACAACATATTTTTTCATATTCGCTCAAATGGAGCAAACAGAAAGAAAGTTCACTGTGATCCGAAAACATTTCAATCATGAAAACCACCAAATTAACTATTTTTTCATCTTCACGCAAATAAAGAAACATGAAATCAAGTCAACTTTAGTCCGATAAAGTTTTGAATGATTAAGACCATCACTCGAACTATTTTTTTCATTTTCGCTCAAATATAGCGACACGAAAAAAAGTTGGCTTTTGTCCGATGATAACATCAGTGACAAAAACCACACCAGAAACTATTTTTTAAAGTTTTCGCTTAAATGTAGCGACATGAAATATATTTCATTTTAGTCCGGTGACGTCCTCAATGATGAAAACCATCCCACGAACAATTTTTTCAACTTCGCTCAAACATCACACGAACTATATTTTTTTTTATTTTCGCTCAAATGTTGCAACATGAAATAAAATTAAATTTAGTCTGATGACGTCTACTATAAACAAAAACAACACGAAATATTTTTCCATCTTCCATCAAATGTAGCAATATGCAATAAAACTTAATTTTTGTCTGATGACGTCCTCCATGATGAAATCAATCACACTAAATATTTATTCATCTTCGCTCAAATGTAGCATAATAAAATTAAGTTAATTTAAAACCGATGACATTCCCCTAATGATGACAATCATAACACGAACTATTTTTCTCAAATTCGCCCAAATGGTAGAACATCAAATAAAGTTAACTTTAGTCCGATGACGTCCTCAATGATTAAAAACATCACGCGAACTATTTTTTCATTCTCTCTCAAATGAAGCAACATCAAATAAAGTTTAGTCCAATGACGTCATCTGTGATAAAAAGAAATCACTGGAAAGTCTTTTTTTACATTCCATCAAACGTAGCAACATGAAATAAAGTTACATTTAGACCGATGATGTCCTCAATGTTAAACCCATCACAGGAACTATTTTTTTTTCATCTTCGTTCAAATGTAGCAACAGAAAAAAAATCACTTTAGTCCGATGACGTCCTCTATGATGAAATCAATCACACAGACTATTTTTTTCATTTTTGCTCAAAGGTAGCAACCCGAAGTAATGTTCACTTTAGTACGACGATGACCGCAATGATGAAAACCATCATACGAACTAATTTTTCATCTTCTCTAAAACATAGCAGCATTAAATAGTGTTCACTTTCGTGCGAAGACGTCTTCAATGATGTAAATCATCTCACGAAGTATTTTTTCACCTTCGCTCAAATGTAGTTCCATGAAATATAGTTCACTTCAGTGTAATGACTTCCCCAATGATTACAATAATTACACGAAAATTTTTTCATCATCCGAGCTCAAAAATAGAAACATGAGATTAAGTTCATTTTAGGCTAATGATTACCTCAATAGTAAAAACATCACTTGAACTATTTTTTTCTTCTTCGATCAAATGTAACTCAAATTTAGCCATATGAAACTACATTCACTCTAGTCCGCTTACGTCCTCAATGATGAAACCTATCAAACGAACTATTTTTTTCATCTTCGCTCAAATATAGCAAAATGAAATAAAGTTCACTTCAATCTGTTGATTTTTCAATGATGAAACCATGAAACGAACTACTTTTTTCATCTTCGCTCAAATATATCAAAATGAAATAAAGTTCACTTCAGTCTGTTGACCTTTTCAATGATGAAACGAACTATTTTTTCATCTTCGCTCAAATGTAGCAAAATGAAATAAAGTTCACTTCAGTCTGTTGACCTTTTCAATGATGAAACCAAGAAACGAACTAATTTTTTCATCTTCGCTCAAATATATCAAAATGAAATAAAGTTCACTTCAGTCTGTTGACCTTTTCAATGATGAAACCATGAAACGAACTACTTTTTTCATCTTCGCTCAAATATATCAAAATGAAATAAATTTCATATTAGTCTGCTTACGTCCTCAATGATGAAGACCATCTGCGCTCAAAACGTAGCAACATGAAATTTAATTCAGTTTAGTCCTATCACATCCTCAATGATAAAAACCATGAAACGAACTATTTTTTCATCTTCGCTCAACTGTAGCAAAATGAAATAGAGTTCACTTTAGTCCGATGACGTCCTCAATGATTAAAATAATCAAACGATCCTTTTTTCCATTTTTGCGCAAATACAGCAACAAGAAAAAAAAAGTAACTTTAGTCTGATGACGTCTTCAATGTTTAAAACCTTTACACGAACTATATTTTTCATTTTCTCACAAATGTAGCAACATGAAATGAATTTCTCCTTAGTCTGGCGGAGTCCTAATGCACGAAGATCATAATAAGAAATTTGTTTTTTAATTTTTAATGTATCTTCTATAAATAAAGTTTACTTCACTCGGAGAAACTCCTTAATAACGAAAACCATCACTCGAATTGTTTATTTCCTTTTTGCACAAGTGGTGGACTTCCCCACGCGTTTCTCTAAAAACCCTAACGGAAGGGACTCTTTACTCGACCTTTACTTTACCTCCATCCCAGACTCCTGCACTACCAGGCAACTCTGCCCCCTCGGAAACTCTGACCACGCCGTAGTCTTCGTAAACATATCAATCCGCACTAACTCTACCCAAGAAAACCAGACCAGCAGATCATCATACTGCTACCAAAGAGCCGACTGGGACTCGTTCAGGGACTTCCTCTTCGACGTCCCCTGGAACAACGTCTTCGATCTTCCTGTCGAAGACTGTGCCTCCGAAGTCTCCTCTTGGGTTAAGGCTGGCATCGATGCTTTTATCCCGGCCAGGAAATTCCAACTAAAACCAAATTCGTCCCCCTGGTTCTCACCCGCTTGCTCGCCGCCATTGCCCACCGGAACCATTTCTTCCCGCTCTATCGAAGTTGCTCGTCGAACCAAAACAGGCGCCTTTTCGCCTCAGCACGGAACAAGTGTAAAAAGTGCTGAACGAAGCCAAGAGGGCGTTTGCTACCAGAATTAGGCAACGCATAGCATCCTCTAAGTTTGGTTCCAAAGATTACTGGCGTCTCGGCAAAAGCGTGCTCAGCAGGAACAAGACTTCAATACCCCCACTAATCAATGAGTTTGAAGTTCTCACCTCCCCAGCCAACAAGGCTGAATGCTTTGCCCGTAGATTCTCAACCAATTCGACACTGGACTCGTTAGGAATATCTACACCAGACTTCCCACCCAGAACTAAGGCTCAACTAAATAACGTCCACATTACACCCTCGCTGGTCGCCAAGATAATTGCACAACTTGACCCACACAAAGCGAGCGGCGGTGACGGAATCCCAGTCATAGTACTGAAGAAATGTGCCCCAGAACTCTCCTCTGTCCTCTCTAAACTCTATAACCTCTGCCTATCTGCTTCCTGCTTTCCTGCCTGTTGTAGTTCCTATATTTAAGAATTCTGGCGAACCCTCAGACCCCGCCAATTACCGTCCTATTAGTCTCCTTCCAATCTTTGGCAAAGTTTTCGAAGCAATTATCAACGCCGAGGTGACTCAGCATCTCATGGCCAACGGGCTTCTCTCTGACAAACAGTACGGGTTTCGCTTCACAAGCTCTACTGCTGATATGCTAACGACCATTACCGAGTACATATACCGGGCACTCGACAAGAATGGTGAAGCCCGAACCGTTGCCTTGGATATCTCCAAAGCATTCGACAGGGTCTGGCATGCTGGCCTCTTGTGCAAACTGCGAAGCTATGGGATAACTGGACATCTGTTTGACCTCATCCAGTCATTCCTCTCTAACCGCACATTGAAGGTGGTATTAAATGGGCATGCCTCCCAAAACTACCATACGAACGCGGGCGTCCCTCAAGGTTCTATCCTAGGTCCCACACTCTTTCTGATGTACATTAATGATCTCCCCGACACCATTATATCCCAAGTTGGCATGTATGCCGATGACACAACAATCTACTCTCTCATCGATCAGAAACCAGGTGTGGACGACAAAGTGAACCTCGCTGCCGTACTTGAAAGGGACCTCCAATCCGTAGTGGCCTGGGGTAGGAAATGGCTGGTAAATTTCAATGCCTCTAAAACGAAGCTGTTATCAACTAACCACCATAGACAATCGCATCTACCTCCCATTAGCATGGGACAGGCTAGCCTCCCAGAGAGTAAAATACTACCCCTCCTTGGCCTTACACTTTCGGCGGACCTCAAATGGAAAGACTATATCGAATCCAGTGCCAAATCTGCTGCTATGAAAGTCGGCTCCCTGTGCAGGTCTCGGAAGTTTTTCCCACCTGAATCTATTCTGCACATATAGAAATCTACCATCCGCCCGTGTATTGAATATTGCTGCCATATCTGGTCGGGTGCCCCTGCTGCTCTCCTTGGGCTTCTTGACAAAATACAAAGGAGGATCTGTAACGTGGTTGATACTGACTTGGCAGACCGGTTGCAGCCGCTCTCTCACCGGCGTGATGTGGCTTCCCTGTGCCTCTTCTACAAGTACTTTCATGGCTACTGCTCCGATGAGCTTAGTTCACTGGTGCCGCCTAAGCACGAATTTACACGAGATACTAGATTAGCAACTAGGTCCCACCCTTTTACAGTTAAACAAATAAGATGTAACCGTAAATTCTACTCCAACAGCTTCTTTTCTCGCGTTTCCCGCCTGTGGAACTCCCTTCCACAACTCTGCTTTCCTGACAGTTACAATCTCCAGGTGTTTAAATGTAGGGTCAATAGACACCTCCTATCACACTAACTCCCAATTATTCTCAGAATACTCTCATCTACCCAACCCTCATTCTCGGTATCCTTACCCGCCTATCACCCACCCTCTGACATTTCCTATATTTAATCATCCTTTCTCCACTCTACGTAGCCCCCTGCGCAGTAGTGGCAGTAACATGCCTTGCTCGGAGTGAAACGCTTATAAAAAAAAATGTGTCTACATCAACTAAAGTTCACTGTAATCAAATTTATTCTATAAGATGAAAATTATTACATGAAAGATATTTTCATTTCCGTATAAATTTTGCCCCATCAAATAAAGTTTACTTTAGTCTGATAAAGTTAAGAATGACGAAAATGAACCCATGAAATTTTTTTTCATTTTTGTACGAATGTATCTACATCAAATAAAGTCCACTTTAGTATGATGAAAAGTTGAAAAATCATCAAGTTTTTTCATTAGTGCACAAATGTAGCTATATTAAATAAAGTTCACATCTGTCCTATGAAGTTCTATTAGAATAAAACTATCACATGAATTATTTTTTCATTTGTTCCAAATGTAGCTAAATTAAATAAAGATCACTTTTGACCGATGTAAACCTAAATAACGACAATCATTAAACAAAGTATTTTTTCCATTTTTGCACAACGGCATCTTCATCAAATGGAATTCACATCCGTCCCTTGTAGTCTTAAATGTCGAAATACATTACCCGAAATATTTTTTCTCAAATGTTGCTACATTAGATAAAGTTCACTTTTAGACGAATCTAAACTTATTTATAAATGGAACTTTGTCTCTGTGTGTGTGTGTCTGTGTCTATCCGTTACCTATAGACTCCAAAACGGCTGAACCGATTTTGTTAAATTCACACAGTTGTACTATAAGTGTTTGCAAATGTTCTTACTTAGGTTTTGTATCGAGGTACACCCGATATATATCGAAAATTGATAATCGAAAAAATCGGGTTATAGAAGGAGTGGCCCGATTTTAATCAAAATTGATTCACTCGTAGACAAAGACATAAGAATCGATATTCATAAGTTTCAAGGTTGCAGTTCTTACAATCGTGCAGAAAATCGAATATATATATATATATATATATATATATATATATATATATATATGCAAAAGGCAAGATGTTTGTGTGTGTGTCTGTTTATCTGCCTGTATGTCCGTATCTTTTTCAGCCCTTTTATTTTAGTTTTTGCATCGGGTTTGGCTCTAAGTAGGTATAATTATAGTTCTTAGTCTCAGCCACGATACCATTTACTCAGAGGACTTATTTGGTCTTCAAAATTCAGTTTACGACGAAAAAAACTTGATATCGATACCAGGAAATCAAAATTTGACTCACATCCATTCATTTTTCTTTCAGTCTACGGTTTCGCTTTAACTGGAAACAACTATTGCTTTTTAGCCAACGTCCAAAGAGTCTGAGCTCCAGGACCATGGATTAGTTTTAAAGCTTTCATTACACCCGAGCAACGCCGGGCTATACTGCTAGTTGTATAAAGTAGCAAATTTTAAGTCAAGGGTTCATTTCCCCGTTTTATCTGCCCCTTGTAAATATGTGGTATTGTGGTGTCTGAAGGATTTGGAGTTGATGAATGGATTCTTGTGGTGAATGTGCACATTGTTAAAGAGTGATTGGGCCGGGAAAGTGTTTAGTTAGGTATAAGATAGTTAATGAGTATCACCCTCTATCCACACCCTTTTTTCGGCCTTGTGCCACATTTTGTACTTTTGTGCAAATACATGCAACATAAGTCCGTTGAAGTCAATAATGTCTTAAAGCACCACACGAAAACTTTATCCACTTTGTTCTCATATGTTTTTACATCAACATATATATCACTTTCATCCGATTATGTCATCACGTACGAAAATTATCGAGGTTTATTGTACATAAATTATATTTTTAGTACAAGTATAAATGGGGAGGGGGAGGAAATTCACTGTCTTATGCGTAGTTAATCAGAAACACGACTCATTCACTGTACAATTTTTCCGTTTACCATAAGAAACCATCCATCGTCAACCAATATACAAGAATACCACATACGTTCAGGGACTCTATCAAGAATCACCGCATGAGTTTAAAAATATAATTAGAATTCAATATTATTTCGTATAAAATACACAATTATGACACAAGGCCAACAAGGGGAGAGGCAGAGGTTGGTACTCACGTAACTATCCTATATCTAGCTAAACACTATCACGACCCATTCAGTCATTACAATTTGCTCAATCACCAAAAGAACCCATCCATCACCTCCCAATCCTTCATACACCACAATACCACAAACTTACAAGGGACACCTAAAATAGTGGGGAAACAACCCATGACACTAAAAATGTATTTATGTACAATATAATATATAATTTAAAACATTTGATGAAAAATTAAATGATGGGAGAGGGATGAACCCAAAAAATAAACTACAAATACAACAAATTTTGAACTAAAATAATAAACAATATTATTAAGATCCGTCCATCCTAGAAAAAAGAGTGGCCGCTGTATTCCGCCAAACGGCGAAATCAAAAAGCACACTCACTAAGGGAGTAGGGGTGCGGGTAAAGAAATTAATGAAATGGGACAATCAAAGGCTGAAACAGCCGAGATAAAAGGAGGCTAAAACAAACTGGGGAGGTTGGGAATTTAGTATGTATATAAATCCATACTAAATATATGATATGCAAGGAAGTGGGAGGGGACATGAAACCCAGAAAACAAATTAAATATAATACACAAACTAAAACTGAAGTTAGTTGGGCCCGTCAAACCCACAAAAATAAGAAACCGCTTTGTTCTGTTTTTAGGCAAAATCAAGAGGCATTCATGCTAAGGAAAAGGAAAATGATAATAAATAAATATATGAATATGGCAATGGAAAAATAGAAATTATGACCCAGTCGAGATGAAAGAGCAGGATTAAAAAAGCTGTGGGTGGTAGGACATGGATCAATCGTAACAAATGAAGGGACCGGGAAGAGGCTGGGATCAACACGTAATGATATTAACTTGTTGCACAAGTAGAGACTACCCTAACCAGGGGAGGATTCCACATAAGACCATCTTGATTTGACAGGGAGACCTAAAAGAAAACATCAAGGCTATTCCCATTCAAGCAAGCCAGACTCCTCGAAGACACTAAACATTTGTTGAAATCTGCCGAAACCAATCGCTTTCTATCAGTTCTAATCTTCATTTTGAGCTGTTGTTCAAAAAACTGGATCAGATCCTGATGAAAAATGCGCTGACCTTGCAAGACTTTCTCCACTCGCATCGTCCAAATCACTATTCGGGCAGTGGCCAGCAGTAACAGAAACACCATCAGTTTTATCCTAGAGTTGCTACAGAGCTTATGCACGATAAATGAGCACGATTATTCGGGAGCGATACGAGCCATCAACTCACTGACACCGTCCCATTGGGGGCGAGTCTGGGGACAATGATAGAAAGCGTGTGAGGCCGTTTCTTCTAAACCAAGGTCACACCGTTCACAGTCTGGCAAATCTGTCCAGATTTAATGTTAATGTACTAAAATTATCACAAATTTTTTTCACGTTTTGTCCATATCTAAATTATCAATATAAACATTACATTAGACCGGTGAATAATAATAGTCGAATAGCATCCCACGAAGTCTTTTTCACTTTGTGCACATATGTAGTTACATCAAAATGAACATTACTTTCGTACAACGCAGTCACAAAGGACATAAAATCACACAAACCCTTTCAAAGCGTAAATATAATTTTAGTACTATGAAATGATAAATCATGTAACGCGTCAAAAGAAATCTTTTTAGAGAATCTTGATAAAAATAATTTGTTTTACCCGATCCAAGATTTGAAATTAAAAAAAAAAAAAAAAAAAAAAAAAGACGATATTTTCCACTTTTCATATTTATATTAGTTACAAGCAGAAGTCCTTGGAGAATTTAAATTATCAATTTCTTTTTGTCAAACAGAAACATCATTTAACAAAAATGTGTTGTGAATCTTAAACTAAAAATGCAATAAAAATTTAATATTATTTAATTAGGATCTTTCATAATTAAGATATATTAAGGACACTATTGTCTTAACAAACTGTTTTTCT
The DNA here is from genome assembly GCA_037127315.1 of Ascarosepion bandense. Classification (NCBI taxonomy): domain Eukaryota; kingdom Metazoa; phylum Mollusca; class Cephalopoda; order Sepiida; family Sepiidae; genus Ascarosepion; species Ascarosepion bandense. Next base: position 1,053,054 of record JBBBDQ010000245.1, read on the forward strand.
TGAGGAATGAATTTTTATAAGAATTGTTTGCATTTGATTAATAAAAATCATCAAACACAAATTTGTACGTGTACAAACGAGCCCAATTTTAAGTTCAAACGGCCATAGACTAGATTATAGAAAATAAGAGCGATAAATATAATAAACTTTCATCAACATTTCTAAATTTCATTATATTACGAAGAATATTTTCTTAAATTTGTAAGATTGCGTTGTGGTGCATTGGATATCGGCTCGGAACGAGAACTCGGGGAGCCGAGTTCGAATTCCAGCCGAATTCATTGCATTCACTTACGCGCAAATACCCTTGGGAAAGGTATTAATCCGTCTCTTCCTTCCAGTTTCAGTCTAACGCAGAAAGCAGTGGCAACCTACTGCGTTATAATCTCTTGCCCAGTCAGTCATGTCTCTTTCGAGACATGATTGCCCAAGCGTATATCACGTATGGCACTTAACTGACTGACTGAGAACTTAACAATTATATAAAAATGGCACACATATCATTTTCTTCAGTTATGTCTCACATAAAATCTCCGTAGAACCTCATTAGATCTGTCATCCGGCTGTTAAAATAGCTCTTGTCGGATTAAACTACAGCTGGTGTTGGGTTAAAAAATGAATTTCTGCGAGATTTTAAACTTAAAGATAATTATATTTGTTTCAAATCAGTTTATTATACTTTACATAAACTAATTTTTTTCCAAAGATTTTGAAAGTATATTTCATTTTTAACTGCAAGAAAACTGAATGCATGGTCCTCAGCAAAAGGTTCAACCCAAAATGCCAAATACAGGTGGAGGATACCAGAATCAAGCAAGTACAAAAATTTAAATACCTAGGAAGTGTTCTAACAGTTTATGTGATTTGATCAACTCCAGACGTAGTAATCCTTTAATTTCCTGGAGCTTCAAAAGGACGCGTTGTATCACCTTGAATTCAAAATGCCATGAATTATAGTAACGTTATTAACAAGTCAAAGGCACGTAAAGCCTGACAAAGTAATGAAAATCAAACAAAATAAAGTTAAAAATATCAGAATTTTGTTTTCATATTTCATTATCTGATGAATTTTTAATAAAGGTGAAACATGTTATATCTACAAACATTTAATAATTTTCCTTATCGTGTCAGTCTTTCGTATTCCTATCCATATTTAAGATGTATTTTATCCCTATTCATATATATATATATATATATATATATATATATATATATATATATATATATAATTATTCTTATTATTATTACATATGTCTGTTAATTGTTCCATTCATTTATCCATATATCGAGCAAGTTATCAAATAATCAACATCAATCTAGTCTAGCTATCTTTGATTCTGCCTCAAAGACTGTGAGATGCATTGCATGAAGGCTCGACTCATTTTAATATATTAGTCATGCAAAAGTGCCCGATTATCCTGTCTTCTAAGCTTGACGCTTTGTGAGTGGCGCGTACCTGAAGACGGACCTGTCAAGTGTCAGGTGTGTAAAGATGGCGAGATTAGAGCGGTGAACGACAGATGGGATCTGACAGAAAGAAGCAAGAAGCAAAAATAATTCTGCAGTATTGTGTCTCAAACTATTTCTCTGAGAATGGATATTTCTGTGCGCACAAATGCGTACATAGAAATGCAAAGGGAGCGTTTGTCGATACTCTACGTGGACAAAAGATCGTCAGAAAGAAAACTCTTTTCAACAGTGTGGTCAATCTCTAGTTTTCAAGAAAGTAAGATGCAAACTTTTCATTCACGACATAATTCTAATATATGCACAATGATACACACATGTATTTGTAACAGGTATAGAGGCTCATCCCTTGTTGCCTGTTTAGGATGTGGTTTCCGGCTTTCTCTTTTCCAATCTTTTTACTCTTTCCTTTTTTTTCCTCAATTGGAGTAGATAGACTGAACTATCGCCCGGTTCACACACCACCCACGTCTATTGAACAGGTGAAAGACTCATCCCTTGTTCCCTGTTTAGGATGTGGTTTCCGGCTTTCTCTTTTCCGATCTTTTCACTCTTTTCTTTCTTTTATTTTTCCTCAATTGGAGTAGATAGACTAAACTATCGCCCGGTTCACACTCCACCCACGGCTATTGAACAGGTGTAGAGGCTCATCCCTTGTTCGCTGTTTAGGATGTGGTTCCCGGCTTTCTCTTTTCCAATCTTTTCATTCTGACATAGCCCCCTGCGCTTCAGTGGCATTACCGCCTTGCTTGGGGTGATATGATTATATATATATATATATATATATATATATATATATAATGTGTGTGTGTATGGGTTATGTCTTGAAGGCTATCACAATGCGTTGAATGAAATAAAGGAAGGTAAGGAAGTGTTTGTATGACCTATTTATTAAATCACTTATATCTATATATATATATATATACAAGGGTATATATACATTATAAACTTATATATAAAATTATATAAAATATATATATATACAAGGGTTATTCAATAAATAAAGTGTATGTTTCTTTATAAGGGCATCTAATACAGATAGAAGCTTACTTTTTTTTATTTTTCAACGTGGTTTTCCAGCAGTGTCACACACTTTTCTAATCTGTGCACAAGGTTCCGTATTCCCTCAACATAAAAATCTTTGGATTGATGTCTCAGCCAATCGCTCACAGCACTTTTAACTTCATCGTCACTTTCAAGCTTCGTGCCTCTCGTGAACGTTTTTCAAGGGACCAAACAGGTGAAAGTCTGAAGGCGCAAGGTCTGGACTGTAAGGAGGATGATGGAGCAGTTCCAAGCCCAACTCGTTGATGGTCTGCACCGTTTGAGCTGCTGTGTGAGGTCTTGCAACTGACCTTCTAGTAGGCAAGGTCATCATGGACAATTTTGTGTACTGTCCCAATAGATAGGTTCAAATCCTTGCAATGTCATCCATTGTCACCCTTCTGTAAGACTAAATGAGATCATTGAATGATTCGATCACCTGAAGAGACCTCACTTCTGTACGCCTCTCAGGCCTGTCTTCATCCATAATACTGCTCCTTCTTTCTTTAAACAATTTAGCCCATTTGTAGATATATGCTTGGTTGAAACATGTGACACCATAAACAATTGACATTCTCCTATGAGTGTCAACTGTTTTGCACCCTTCGGCAACCAAAAACTTGATAACTGACCTCTGTTCAATCCTGGAGCATGCTTCTTGGTCGGCCATCTTTGTTAATCTCGAAAACTCTCAAAGTTTTTTTTTCAGCCTGCAAAAAAAAAAATAAAAATAAAATAAAATAAAATCTATGTGAAAAAGAAGTAAAAGAAAAAAGAAAAACAGAGTAAGCTTCTATTTGTATTAGAAGTCCTAATATAAAAAAATTCACCTTATTTATTGAATGGCCCTTGTAGAAGTCCTTATACCGAAAAATTCACCTTATTTATTGAATGGCCCTCGTAGATATTTACTATATGCAGGTTCGAGTGTAAATCAATACAAAGACTACTTAAAAAAAAAAGAAGAGTTTTCTTAGACAACATAAATGATAGAATCTTAATCCATAAAATCAAATATCAACGTTAAACTATCTTCCACCATATATATATATATAGTCATCCACAGACAGCTCTGTTTCGCTGTATCACAGCTCATCAGTACGGTTAGACATCCGATTGCTTTTAAGCCAGGATTAAAACCCGACAGAAAGGCGTCAGTCGGAGATTCTACCTCTGAGCTATGGGCGCGCGGCAAAAGGGGGCATATTTTTAACTTATGGTGTATCATACGCCAGTAGCCAGAGTGCTTTAACTCATTACTGAATGAGCGATATATATATATATATATATATATATATATATATATTGATTGTATAATACTAAGTTTTTGGTCATAATAGGGTTGGACCAGTACATATTTGTATTAAACAGCGTTCGATACAATTATATTGGAGAACTTTTGAATATTTTTCATTTTTAAACAAGTCACACACACACACACACACACACACACACACACACACACACACACATATATATATATATATATATTCCATTTTTAAACGAGTTATTTCGCTACCCAATTTTTTACAGTTTGTAAATTAAGTTCTACATCTCAATATTGTACGACTTTATTATTTGTGTCCACTGTAATAGCAAAATCTAGTGACAAATTATTCAAGTTATTCAACGAACAAGATTTTGATATTCCAAACTGGAAATGTCTCGCCCTATATGAAAACAAACACTAAGTTATCAGACATAAATACAAAGTCCATTCATTCAAATATATATTTATATGCATCCACACAAAGAAATACTTCTTAGGTTCATACAACCATGGATGAAAACGCCATAATTCGTTTTAATTTGAAAACTGCGCGTTCATAAATTCCCTGCCACGTGAACGTTCAAATAAAACACCGTTACAAGAGCGTTTTTAAAAAGAAAAACGGTAAACGGTAAAATCAGTTATTAAAAATCGCCTGAAGACACCACACATGGTAGAAACCTGGGTAGCGAAATAACTCGTTTAAAAATGTAATATATATATATATATATATATATATATATATATGTATGTGTGTGTGTGTGTGTGTGTGTGTGTGTGTGTGTGTGTGTGTGTGTGTGTGTGTGTGAAATGGAAAAAGAAGGCCTAAGGGATGAAACGCGTTACACGAAATATTTTTTCTACTTTGTTATACATCTTTTCTTCAAAACTGTCCTTGATATAACAAAATTATATATTCATATCCCATATATATATATATATATATATATATATATATATATATATATATATATATGCAAGGTGAGATAGAGGAATTATCTAAATTATGAAAAAATAAAAATACACTTACACCTCATTTTAATAGATATATTTACAAAATTGCAGAAAGATATCTTGAAATACTAAAGAGTAAATTTATTCAATAAAATCGCCATTGGCTTCAACCACGGCTTTCATGTGTGTATATGTATATATGTGTGTGTGTGTGTGTGTGTGTGTGTGTGTGTGTGTGTGTGTGTGTGTGTGTGTACATGTATGTGTGTATATATGTATGTATATATGTGTGTGTGTCTATGCGTGTGTATATGTATGTGTGTATATATGTGTGTATAGGTATGGGTGTACGTGGTGCGATGGGTAAATTATCGTCTAAATTACACAAAAATGAAATAAACACTAACATCTCCTTTTAACAGATATATATATATATAAATTGCACAAAAGTATATTGAAATACTAAAGAGTAAATTTATTCAATAAAATCGCCATTGGCTTCAACCACGGCCTCCAGACGATATCGTAATCTCCTGCAGCTCATCTGATTGGTCTTCTTCTTTAAGTTGGGTAATGATGCTATAATGCTTGCCTTTAAGTCATCTTCGCTAATACATGGTGTTTTGTTGATCTCTCTTTCTACTGCATTTAATAATGATGTGGGTTACATTCTGGGGAGTCAAGTGGCCATATGTAATGTCTGTCAGCCATGACTTTGTTCTCTTGCATGTGTGGCATAGTGCAGAATAGTTGCCAGGCATAGAGCCTTCAAGCAGCCACCATGTTGTCCTAGAGCAACACTATCATCGCAAGACACTTGATGTAGACTGTGGGAAGTTAAATGGAGGCATAATATCGCCATCATATATGATCACTCCAAATACCATGATGTTGAGTAGATGTTTCATACAGCTCTATTGTGAATCCCGTGTACTCTCCTTATATTGACACACAAACACTCTGAAATGTTCCCAATGTAGACGCTGGAGTGAATCTCAAGCAGTTCAACATCCTGTTTCCCAATTTCGAGAGTGTGACATGCGCCATGGGGATTTTTCTCACAGAGTGTGCCCAACTGACCCTACTATAAACTTAAAAAGAAACAAGACACTATATATATAGTGTCATCCGTAGACGAATCTGTTTCGCTGTATCACAGCTCATCAGTACGGTTAGACATCCGATTGCGTTTATGCAGAATTGAAACCCGAGCGAATTGGCTTCAGTCGGCAATTCTACCTCTAATCTATGTTTTTGCCCACTCGTCAGCAAATAACGTGGCCCAGGGGTAGAGTCGCCGAATGACGTCAATTCGGTCGGGTCTTGAGCCTGGGTTAGGTAGCTATCGGAGTCTAACCGTACTGATGAGCTGTGATACAGCGAAGCAGATCTGTCTGCGGATGACAATATATATATATATATATATATATATATATATATATATATATATATATATTAGTTCACTGTTGTGAAAAAAAAATATTTATTTATTTGAGCAATAGTTCCACTTTTATACAAGATTCATTAAATTTAAATAACCTATTACTGCAAATAAATGTTTAATTCAATTTTTCTTGTGTTCGTGTACGTGTTTATTTTTAAAAATTCTAAAAAGAAAGGGAAGGTTTGTTCTTAAAAAAGAAATTTTTTTAAATAAAAACGTTTATTACCATCATTGTCAGCTACATGATGAGACATTTTACTTCCAATGTCGAAACAAAATGTATAATTTTGTAGTAGTTTGTAATTCTCACATGTTCTAACGTAATAATAATAATAATAATAATAATAATAATAATAATAATAATGTGTTTAGTTGTGATAGTATTTAGCGTCAAGGCTGTTATTTTTCGATAGTTATTAATGATATTGTATTTTGGCAAGTAGGTTTTTTATCGTAAAGTGGCCGATATCAAGGCGTTGATAGATCGTCGATAGGTACAAAGAGATTCTCTCTTTGATGGGGCAGATTTAATGGAGCGTCTTCGAAATTTCCTGAGAACGCCCTTATGTTGTTCTCACTCGTCAATGCTTTTATCGACAAACATGATAAAATCATAATGGTGACCATACGAAACTTCGAAAACAGCATGAATCTGTTCTATTAAAAAGATAAACTCTTTGTGTGTGTATATATATATATATATATATATATATATATATAGTAATCATATATATATAGTAATAATAATATATATATATATATATATAT
>JBBBDQ010000245.1:1065000-1105000 GCA_037127315.1 Ascarosepion bandense
TTTGAGAAAATACTTACCAATATTGATATTAGTTAGTTTACAATAAGGAGGGTTAAACCAAATTATCTTCCTTTTTCTACATTTTCTTGTGTTTTTAGTTTTAGATGATTCTGGGTCTATAGCAGGCTTAATATACGCTTTTCTGAAGGGCCTTATCGTAAATTTTTTACTTGCGTTGAAAGTTTTTATATTAGATGATAATTGGTTAACTCTATTATTTACTATATTGGGTATTTGTCTTATAATATTTTTGGGGTAGTTGGATAAAATATTAATATAGGTGGGAGAATTATTTTCTTTGAGAAAGGGTTGGTAGGATCCATCATTTAAGTTAAGGGTGATATCTAGATAGTTTACAATTTTGAGATTGGAAGTAACCTCAACTTTAAAACCTAGAAAACCTAGGGCTCTGATAATTTTCTTATGTATTCTATTTATATAAGGCCAATTGGAATTGGGGATACATATCAGTCCATCATCCCGATATAGGCCTATTAGTTTAGGGTCTAAAAATCTACTTAAAATATCTAAAATATATATATATACCTATTAGATCTGCTATCTAGGCTGAATCATACGCTCCCATAGGGACATCAAAACTATCTTTAGGCCCTTTCGTCTAAGTGGAATTATCAAAGGTGAGAATGGATTTTCTAGCCCCTAGTATAACCTTATAGTCCCTATCCGAAATATTAACGTAATTTCTAGCAAAGTTTAAGCAATCTACAAGAAGTTCTTTAGATATAGAGGAATAGAAGTCCACAATATCAAATTTAAGGAAAGTGGATTTAGATTTGTTATTGATATTATCAAATTATTTTATGGTATCCAAAGAACTTTTCCAAAGATTCGGTTGTAAATTTGATTGTAACTTCTCTATCAGGTTTTTCAGAATTTCCCTAGAAATTATGCCTAATTCACATTTAGTAGGATTAATCAGTCTAGTTTGTAATTTATTTTGGAAGTTTGGTTTGTGGTCCTTAAATAAAACGTAAGCTTCTTTGGTAGAAACTTTACCAATTCTATCACTAATATTTAATTCGTTAGCAAATTTAGCCGTATTTGAGTTAATTTCCGATAAAATTTGGTTTCTTCTGTCTTCTACTTTGTAATGACTAGTTATATTATTTTTAAGGATATTTAGTTAATTGGAAGTTCATTTTCTATCTATCTATCTATCTATCTATCTATCTATCTATCTATCTATCTCTCTCTCTCTCTCTATATATATATATATATATATATATATATATATATAAAGAAAACTGAACACATCATTTAGATTGGTTATAAATTATAATTCATTTCTATGGGCTAAATTAGCTCATTTCATGCTTGAAAGAAATTTGCTATCTATCTATCTATCTATCTATCTATCTATCTATATATATATATATATATATATATTGTCATTCGCAGACAGATCTGTTTCGCTGTATCACAGCTCTTCAGTACAGTTAGACTCCGATTGCTTGAAACCCGACCGAATTGGCGTCAATCAGCGATTCTACCTCTCGGCTACAACATTTAAATTGACTATAAATTATAACTCATTTCTATGACCTAAATTAGCTCATTTCATCAGATCACATTATATTCGTTCCATTTGGTATAAATTCGGTATATATATATATATATATATATATATATATATATTCTGTAAAAAAAATGGGGTAGTCTAATAATTATGGCTTTTATATATATATATATTACCAGCCATAATTATTAAGCCACCCCAGTTTTTTTAAAGAAATGATTTATTTCATACTAACTTTGGTATTTATTTCCAAATGAAAATAGAATGGTTCTTTTGTTATTATTACTTTGCAAAATTTTTCAAGGGAAGGAAGCAAAATGAACTCGTCCGAATTACCCTAAATTTTTTTCATTCTTTCAGTGAAGAAACTGCAATATAGGTAATTATTAAATATTTATAAATTTATTTCATGCACATGTTATTGTGCAATATTAACAAAAGAACCATTCTTTTTCATTTATAATTATTCACTTGGCAATAAATACTTAAAAATAGTATGAAATACATAATTTTTTAAACACTGGAATCGCCTAATAATTAAGGCCAGCAATAATATATATATATATATATATATATATATTGCTGGCCTTAATTATAAGTACATATCTATGCCTGAATATATGCGTGAGTATGCATGTATTGTGTTTTTGTGTATGTTCGCATCAATATGTACATATCAGTCTGATCTAAGTATCATTGTTGGCTATTAAGTGAAACTGACATCAGAAGAAATTTCCTCATGTCTCCAATTTAAAGGAAAAAAAATCACCAAATGTTTTATCATTGCTGTTTCTTTGTCTAAATCTCTTTATCTCAATAAGCAAATATCGTTAAGAGATTTCTCTCTTTGCACTTTACTTTCCAGTGACGCTTTGTCGCCGGTGAAAAGAACGAACAAACCCAAACATCTGTAATCCTTTTAAAGTAACGTTGACGTCCATAATTATTTTACGAAACGCGAAACTTAACCACATGCAAAGTCGGCATTTTTGCATCCATCACAGATAACAATTGTTCGTTCAACCAAAATAAACCAATTATTTACGTTACCTTTTCGCATCGTTTTTACTGCTGTAGCGATCTTAGTCGGTATTCCTCCAAATATTACCGTATACGATTTTGTATAAAATTATCTTGCGATTGTCATATTCGTCAAGAGACCAAATAAAATAATAAATTTTCTTTAATTTTGACTGGAATCGTTAAATTTGCTGTTTTTTAGACAGACTTATTGGAGTAGATAGACTAAACTATCACCCGGTTCACACTCCACCCTCGCCTATTGAACAGGTGAAGAGGCTCATCCCTTGTTCCCTGTTTAGGATGTGGTTTACGGCTTTCTCTTTTCATTTTTTTCACTTTTTTCTTTTCTTTTTTTTCAGTTGGAGTAGATCGACTAAACTATCGCCCGGTTCACACTCCACCCTCGTCTACTGAACAGATGAATAGGCTCATCCCTTGTTCCCTGTTTAGGATGTGGGTTGCGGCTTTCTCTTTTCCAATCTTTTTACTCTTACGTAGCCCCCTGTGCATCAGTGGCGTTATCGCCTTGCTTGGGGTGATATGATTAAAATATATATGTATGTATATATATATATATATATATATATATATATTTATTCTTTTCTTTTTTTTTCAATTGCAGTAGATAGACTAAACTATTTTCCCGGTTCACACTCCACCCACGTCTATTGAACAGGTTAAGAGGCTCATCACTTGTTCCCTGTTTAGGATGTGGTTTCCGGTTTTCTCTTTTCCAATCTTTTCACTCTTTTCTTTTTTTTTTCAATTGGAGTAGATAGACTAAACTATCGCCCGGTTCACACTCCACCCTCGTCTATTGAACAGGTGAAGAGGTTCATCCCTTTTTCCCTGTTTAGGATGTGGTATGCGGCTTTCTCTTTTCCAATCTTTTTACTCTTACGTAGCCCCCTGCGCTTCAGTGGCGTTAACGCCTTGATCGGGGTGATATGACTAAAAAAAAAGAAAGAAAAACAAAGAATGTTTTAGGAGCATTTATACTTGCCAGACGGTGAGTTCGGAAGTTGTTGATTAGAATGCTGTTTGTATTTATTTTCCTTTACTCTTATTCTGTGGCGATCACGACTCCACAACTTCCTGTACTTTGTAGCTTTTAGGATTGCCTTTCTTGTATCTCTCCTCGACCCTGTTCTGCCAACCATTTATGCAATGTCGCTAGATAGGTTATAAACTGTTTTTCTTTGTCCCTATTTATTTCAGTATCTATGTGAGTGTCAAATTTTCTATACCCTCTTTCCTCCTTGCTTAAAAATTTAATTTGCTCATTTTTTTGATACTGGACATAACTGTCCGTTTTGTTAAAATCTTTTCTTAAATTTTGTCCTTGTCACATATTCAGTCTATGACATTCTTGGCATCCTTCTGTAGATCTACATTGCTATCCCTTAAAGTGAATGCAACGAAAACAACAGGAATTTGAACTCGGCTCTTTGATTTCTTTCCAGAGCCGATATCCACTACAAAAAAAAGCACATCGAGCGTTGCACTCACCCGATAAAAGTATTCGTCGAGACAATATAACAGGCATTTTCCGCCGAAAAAAGTCTTTTCAGTACTTACTGCCATAAAAGGCATGAACTCGGATGAGACGAAATGATTTCTTCTTTATGGCTGCATCCAGTACATACAGTTTGCCTATTGGTTCCGTGATCATAACAACGAATGGTTTAACAGGGAAGCACTACTTCTCAGACATCTATATAAAAAAAGTCTATTGCTTCCCATGGAAAATACCAGCTACTACTTCAATGAGCCGTTTTCGTTCAGGATATCTGTGATCATAGCTCTCTACAATTACAATTCGTCGAGGCCTTTTAGCATTGTTTACACCGTTGCCAAGCCTCTTTTGCTATTCCGACATCCATTGACATACTCTCAATTGATATATGGCCTAGATATGACTCGATTTTTGGTCTGATCTTGCTCTTGTAAACATATACTATTGCTGTAAGTCAGATATTTATTGAACCGGTAGCATGAATCGACTAATTTCCCAGCATCTTTACTAGGCTTATATAGTCTTAAAACTCTCACGCGGCCCACATGGCCACATCTCTTTATTCACGGTTTTTTTCGGGTCGTCACTTAGTTGACTTTAACCACGGCCGGATATATCTGCCAATCACACCCGACCAGACCCATCGTCTTTCAAACCGGTTGACACTTTTTCTCTACAGTCCGATGTATCTGTCAATTACATCTTTTGTGTTTGTTTATATTTTTGAGATGAGGTAGTATTTACAGTATTTACATTATTGGGACTATTGTCCTCATATTTGTTGCCATTTGAACGACGTTTAATAATAGATTATTCTATTTGTCTATATTTCTGAGATGAGGTAGTATTTACAGTATTTACATTATTCGGACTATTGTCCTCATATTTATTCCCATTTGTACGACGTTTTGGCCGTTGTACGCTCCGGCCTTCTTCATGTGGTAGGAATTTCGAACCGAACCCTTTATTACAATCACTCGGGTATATCATTCGCATCCCTTGCGTAGTAATGCTTCGATTGGAAGTCATGAGTTATCTCCCTCTTAATCCTTCAAGTTACTTGTTCACCACTGCTGTAGCCTGGTAGGACACATGGCCCAGTGGATATAGACGTTGCTTAGTTCCTGTGATTTGACCAAAAGATTTATGAGTTCAATACCAGGTTGCAGGGTTAAAGTCTAGAATTTAGGCTGAAGAAGGAGAGACTCTCGCTGGTTTCCGACTCCCGACAGCTTCTTCGTGTTTACGAACTCTCTCCGGCTGTCCTCCTGCTCCAAACAAGCGTCACTGTCCAAGGATGAAAATATGTTTACATTTTATATGTACGTGTTCTTCGTTGTGTTCTAGATGTAGTATACAACAAACTAACTTAGTAGTAGTCGCTCGTCTCTATGCAAAATAGGGTAAACTTCATTTTGCTTGTATCATTACAATTTCAATACTCAGTAGTTTTAACTGTACTAAGTTATACTTAATACCAGAAAGAGACAATTAAAATTTACAAGGCATGCTGTGAGAAAAGAGAGCTTGGAAAATTTGATACTCATACAACAGATCAAAAGCAAGAAGAAAGAGGAAATCAACGCATAATCTTCCCAAAGATCTTGAATGGGTGGATAGCACTAGAACATTTTAGAGTGATGTCGAAATGAAAATATTTACTATGAGCTAAAAAGAAGAGAAAGTTGTGGATAGCTTTGATCGCCAACGCCCTGAAGTGTTATTATTATGTCTTTGAAAGTTTTCACATCAGTCATTTCCTTGGGTTCCCAATGAGGATTAGGTGACGAGAAATTTTCAGACAGTGGACTCTTCAGCATTCTCGCTTATTTTTAGCACTGGTGATGTCTGCTGTCTTTCAAATGATCCTCGTGTTTCTAATTCTAAAGATTTTGCTTCACGCTTTGGAGCTATTCCAAGTGCTCCGATCAAAATAGGTACTACTGTAATCTGCCTATTCCGTAATTGCTTTCAGCTGTTTAGAAAAATGGAAATGTTATCACCTCTTCTCATTCTCTTTAAATTTCAATCTTTTGTCTACTGAGACAACAATATCCATAATCTGTGCAGACCATTTTCGTTTTTAGATTTAGATTCTTAGTCTGAATTAGAAGATGCATTTAAATTTTAAAATACTAATAATTATTATTGTTATTATTATTTCAGATGTGCGTTGTAGTGCAGTGCAGTGGATATTGGCATGGAACTAGACGTTGAGGAGCCGAGTTCGAATTCCAGCTAAATTTGTTACATTTTCTTACACGCAAGTACACTTAGAAAAGGTATAAATCCGTCTCTTTTCTTCAGCTATGGGTCAAATAATAGGGTGGATTGGGTTCTATAGCCTTAGCATTCTCGTACACGCAAGTATACTTAGAAAAGGTAGAAATCCGTCTCTTTTCTTCAGCTATGGGTCAAATAATAGGGTGGATTGGGTTCTATAGCCTTAGTTAGCATTCTTGTACACGCAAGCATACTTAGAAAAGGTATAAATCCGTCTCTTTTCTTCAGCTATGGGTCAAATAACAGGACGGATTGAGTTCTATAGCCTTGGTTACCAACCAGTCTACTGTAGAAAGTAAAGTCAATCTACTTAAAAAATATCTAATGCACAGACAGTCATATATCTTGCGAGACATGATCACCCAAGCGTGTATCACGTATGGCACTTAACTGACTGATTATCGTTATTGTTGTTATTTTTATTTGATCTGCAAACAGAGTAAGCTTTCTGGAGATAGTGCCAAATTACCTGCTGGCCATTTTAGGATACGAGAACCCTTTGTACATTATACAAATAATCCCAAGGACAAACATTGACACTTATCATCTCTCAACCACATTAGCAATTCAGAGGCCAAATCTCGATGGAAATTTTTGTCGCTGTTTTCAGTAACCACAATTTGTTTGCTTCCCATTTTATACTATACATTATTTCCATTTTTCTTGTTTCTTTGTTGTTGTGGATCTTCGTCGCCAATTTGTTGTGTAGTTGTGGCGAAACTTCGCAAGTGTAATGATGAGTTTGTGCCGGAAGTAAGACACGGAATAAGATGGTAGATTCAAAACACTGTATTATTATAACAAGAAACAAGATATTCAAAGGAAGTGTTAATAATAAGTAATATAAAAATATGTAAATTCGAAGGTATTATTACGCTGCTTATTGCAGGACTAGTTGTCGTCAACTGCTACTTGTTAATTGCTCCCTTTAACTGGTCTTTGTTATTAGTCACGGGGATAATTTCATATAACGAAAGGAAGAGTCCATTAGGAAGGCACTATAACAACCCCTCCTAAAATCTCAGCTCCGGTCTACAGGTAATTTTTTTTTCTTTTTTTTCCTTTTTTCAAGTTCGCAGAAAACACTTTTGAGAATGTTAACTGTTTTGTGGTCTTACTATCTTTTCCGCTTTGGATTGACCTCTATTAACTCCGTTGCTTTTCTTTTACTTTTCGAACGGCGTATTTTGGGAGCTGTTAGATTTGTAATTTACTCTGAAGAACATGTATTATCTCTGATGTTGCATGTTACTTATACCTTATCCACCAACACAATCTGTTTTTTCAGTGCATGATCCCACTGGATCATCATATCCCATAAAAAATTTTGAAAATGACACCTTCAGAGATTTGTCCATATAAAGTTACAACCTTCTCCAATCCATACTGACCTCATAATCCCAAAGTATCTCTTGTTGGAACACGGTAGGGATATCGAATCCGTAAACTTTTTTTATGTGTGTATTTTTTTTTATTTAATCATTTCACCCCGAGCAAGACAGAAACGCCACTGATGTGCAGGGGGTTACATAAATGTAAAAAGATTAATTAGAAAAGAGTGAGGAGTACAAGCTAGTTAGAAAGGAAGAATAGAAAGCTGAGAAAGCAGGTGCAATGACAGATACATAGGCGGAGAGAAAGTGAAGGTTATACAGGGGAGGGGAGAGAGCTAGAGTCCAGTGGTTAGTAGATGAGTATTAACTTTGCATTTAAATTTCTGTAGGTTGTAGCCGTCAGGAAAGCAAGAATACAGGAGTGAGTTCCACAGGCGGGAAGTACAGCAAAGACAAAATCATGACCTTTGAGAGTAGCAGGTTACAAGGAAGAGAGTACTGTATTGCTACGTGTTGTCCGTCCTTCGATATGCCAGTGAATGCTGGACAATATCATCAAAGATAAAGGAAAAACTTGAAGCAACTGAAATGTGGTTCTACAGAAGGATGCTGCGAATATCATGGATCGAGCATATGAGCAATGGTGAGGTTTTGGAAAGGACGGAAACAAAAAGGAAATTAATACTGAGCAACAGGAAGAGACAGCTGAAGTTCCTGGGACATGCAATGAGGAATGAGAGCTTGGAGAATCTGATACTAGCAGGCCAGGGGAAAGCAAAGGATAATATATTTGAAGGACCTAATCAGGTGGAGGATGGAACGAGGGTTGCTTGGTGTAACAGAGCCACCAGAGATAGGGAAACGTACAAAGCTATGATCGCCTACGTCTTGAAGGGACAGGGCACACAGAAGTAGAAGAAGGCTGTGATGTATCATTCTGAAACATTATTCCTTTCTATTATTATTATGTCATTTTCATCATTTCTGCTGTGTTCGTACTACCTACCAAATCTGCAGAAAGACATAAGGCAGGTCGTAGTGTGTTGTTATGGCTACATTTCATTTTTTTCTATCACTATTATTATATGATGAATCAGTCAATTAAGTGTCATACGTGAAACACGCTTTGGGCGATCATGTCTCGAAAGAGACAGAACTGACTGAGCAGAAGATGATCCTGCAGTAGGTTGCCATTGCTTTCTGCGGTAGACTGGTTGCCAGCCAAGTCTAAAGAACCCAATCTGTCCTATGATTTGACTCATAGGTAGATGGGGAAGAAATGTATTATATTATTACGTAGTAATTAGTGGGGAACCAGTTTATGAATTCATAACAATATAAAACTGATCCCCCACTTTATTCCCAGTAGAAACTTTAATCAGAAGTTGCCATTGCTTTCTGCGGTAGACTGGTTGCCAACCAAGGCTATAGAACTCAGTCTGTCCTGCTATTTAACCTATAACTGGATGGAAGAGACGGATTAATACCTTTCTCAATGGTATCTATTCGTAAGTGAATGCCATGAATTCAGTTGGAATTCGAACTTGGCTCCCAGATTTGTCGTTCCGAATCGATATCCACTGCACCACAACGAACATTTGCTAAATAAGTTGACTTTTACCCTTTTTTAATACGTTCACCCAAAACAAGAAACTAAAGTCATTGGGTATTAATAAGTGTTATAGTATATGAGAAAATATACTATAAAGGAGAAAGGGCAAGAAACGAATAACAATTAAATAGACAGAAAATAACAGAGGTCATTTCATTTACATTTCTGAAAAACAAAGTTAATGGAGACGCAATAATTCGGAAGAAAGCCGGAAGAGTGTTTCACGGGCGAGAAGAAACTCTTAGCATAGAACTTACGTTTATATCTAGTGATTGTAACTGTAAGATCATAATACCTTACCGCCAATCAAGTATACTGCTTAAATTCATAACGTCGTGGTAACACATAAGAAAGGTTATCAGGACAATTACAATAAAAATACGAATAGAAAAAGCACAGGGAAGATACATTACGCGATTGGAAGTCGATATGCCATGTGAGGACTAATAACGTTGCAGATATGTTCAGTTAACACTAAAGTCAATGTTCTAGACATGGTCCCGGTATTAAACTAGAGACATCAAGTTAAACATAAGCCCGGTTTACAGAAGATTCACTACTTCTGTAGCCTGGTATTGAACTCACAATTCTTTGGATCAAGTCACAGGAACTAACCAACGTCTATATCCACTGGGCCATAAGGACACATGGCCCAGTGGTGAACAAGTAACTAGCAGGGTTAGAGGGTGATAACTCATAACTTCTAGTCGAGGTATTACTACGTAAGGAATGGAGTTCATATACCCAAGTGATTGTAATAAAATGTTCCGTTTGAAATTCCTAGCACCTGAAGAAGGCTGGAGCATACAATGGCCGAAACATCGTACAAATGGAAACAAATATGAGGACAATAGTCCGAATAATGTAAATATTGTAAATACTACCCCATCTGAAAAATATAGACAAATACTTTAAAAAATATCTAAAATTAAAAAAATCATCAAGTGTTGATCATGTTAAGAATCTGTTTTGAGAACTGACATCTGATTTCAACGCGCCAAAGCAGTTTAAATCGCTCCGACCCGCTCCATTGTTTTGCTCTTATTCTTCCAAGGAATGCTTCAGTTAGGCTCCTTGTAAGATAACTCGGTTGTTGACAGACACACCAACCTGTTTCATAGCAAATTGAAGTATCGCGTGACTCTTGACCTTTGCTTGACCTCTCGCTAGTGTGCTTCTTTCTGGTACCATCAGCGACAAGTGCAGTTGCACAGAGTTGATCTTTCCGCCAGAGGGCGCTCGTTACCTTCGCCATTCATTGCCTACATAATTAAAGCTGCTTGACCCTGGGCCGCTGTGGAATTTAGTCTGCCATATTCTTTTGTACTTCGGACATGTTATTTTTTTTTTTCATTTCTTATACTTTTCTTCAATGTAGTTTTTTTTTCGTTTTCTTTCTGCTCTCTCACGCTTGTATCTATTTCGTTTTTATTTCATTTTATTTCAGCTTTTCTTGTTTTTTTTTATCTTTATTATCTCTCTCTCTCCCTGAAGTCTCAAATGTTTTCTTTTTCGACATTGTTCTAATTTTTTCTGTCTTTCTTTTATTTATATTTTTTCTGTCATTATCATCTTTTTTTCTTTTTCTTTTCTCCTTTTCGCTCTCTCTTTCAGTTCTTTATTTATTCAATATTTATTCTTTTTTTTTTCTTCAATTTTCTCATTTTCTATATATTTTGCTCATATTTTTTCTTCGTTGATTTTTCTTTCTTTCGTAAACGTTTATCCTGTTTGGACTGTTTTCTTTCTTTTATTTTATGTCTTTTTTTTTCTTTTTTCCGCTCATTCATTCATTCATTCATTCATTCATTCATTCAGATATTTGATTTATTTCTTTTTCTTTATTAGTATTTATCCTGTCTTTTCTTTGTTTGTCTTTTTTCTGTTTTATCGCATTAAAATGTTTTCTTTCTTTCTTTCTTTCTTTCTTTCTTTCTTTCTTTCTTTCTTTCCAAACTGTTTATTCTTCTTTCTCTCTTTCACCTTTATATTCAGTTTCTTTTACACTATTTTAAATATTTTTTCTTTCGTTTTTCTTTCATTTATTATCTTTCTTTATTTTTTCAATTTTAATTTCTTTTCTATTTTTTAATTTTTTTATCTCTCATTTATTCTTTGTGTTTTTAATTCTACTTTTCTTTTGGGATTCATTTTGTTCGTTTTCTTGCATTCATTTTTCTTTTTTCATTTTTTCTTTACTTTTTTGCTTTCTTCATTCTTTTGCCTTTTCATTCACGTATCCTTTCTTTTTTATCATACATTGATTCTTTCTTTCTTTCTTTCTTTTAAACCTCATTGTTCATTTTGCTGTTTTCTTTCCATTTTTATGTTTGTCGTCCTCTTTTTGAAATCTTCTATGTCCATTTTTATTCATTGGACTCATAAGATTAAAAATGGCCGCCTCATGCGATTCAGGCTACAAACATGGACAGCAAACAAGGGAAATGAATTTAGGGAATATAATCTGAATCTGGACGAGATTTTGTGATGAGAGAGATTTTGCAAAGGGATGCAGAGTACATATTTTATATCGATCGCAAGAACGACATACATCGGTTTAGATTAGGCAGGTAAGAAAGAAAAATTAAGTAAATAGAGCTTCTTAGTTGTTAATTCTCAGTGAAGCACCAACGTGTTTCAATTTTCGTAACTAAATTTTTATAAACGTCAGTTTTCTTCTGATGAGGACTAGAAAATCGCCTAAAGTGAAATGCTATCTCACCTTATCACACGCTGGCGATATGAATATGAACTCACAGAATTTGATGGATTACAAAATCGTTAACATTCTCTTATGCTGTAAAAAAACGTTTTATTTTTTGTCTTTTAATTAGCAGAATGTTTAAGAACTGCGAATTTCGATTATGAATTTTTCGATAGTCGTGTTTTCGGTAAGAAAGGTGATATTGCCATATGACGTAAAACAGCCAAAGTTTTTGGTGGTAATTTCACCCCAAGTATGGCAAAAAAGCCATATAGACGAAAATCATTACTGAGTTAGATGAACAAGAGAATAAAAAAAATACTTATTAAGAAGAAAGAACAGTAAAAAAGAAGAATAAAGAAGACAGAAGATAACGATGGCCATTGAATTTAAAATCAAAATTATCTGGAAAGCAATAAGCTGGGAGAGAGTTTCCCAAGTGAAAAAGTGTGAAAAGAACTTGTTAGCATAAAACTTACGTTTACATCTAGTCTTTTTAATGATAAAATGAGGAAACTTCGCCATTATAGTCAGTCAGTAAAGTAAACACTGGGCAGAATATTTTCCCGTAGTAGTTTGCCAATACATGCTGTTGTAGACTGGTTGCCAACCTAGGCCACAGAACCCAATCTCTCCTGCTATTTCACCCATAGATCGAGGGAGAAAAGACAGATTAAACCTTTCTCAAGGGTATTTAAAGTGAATACAAAGAATTCGTTTAACACATATAACATTGGATAATATAGTTAAGTGCCATACGTGATACACAATTGGGTGATCATGTCTCAAAAGATACATGACTGAATAGGCAGATAATTTTACCGCAGTATGTTGTCATTACTTTTTGCGGAAGACTGGATGCAAACCAAGGTTATAGAACCGTATCTGTTCTGCTATTTAACTCATAGCTGGAGAGAGATGAGATGGATTTATACCTTGACCAAAGGTATTTGCGTGTATGTGAATGCCACGAATTCAACTGGAATTCGAATAAGGCTCTTCGATTTCTCTTTTTGTGGGACGCATAAACTCATGATGTCTTTGTTATCGATTCCGGGTGAGGAACCGCACAAAATAATGAATAACAAAAACAGATATGGCGATAAAAAATGTAAGTCATATTGAACGTAATATACAAACTGGAACGTGGGTTAGTCAATTTAAAAATACTATTATTAGAAATAAATATATACAGTCTTGAAGTGAAATAGTAGGTCCGGGTAACTGATTCTAACTGAGTGGAGCTCAGAGCAACTGCAACTACAACTGTGATTCTAAATTCAACTCCAACTAAATAAACCTCCGACTTACAACTGACTTGCAACTAGACTCCCCAGTTTTCTCTATAGGCAGGATCATATGTACACTCAGGCGAGTCCATTATTATGTACAAAGAGGCGATCCCCAACAGTCTTTGTACTAAAGATTGGTAAGGCAATGGAAAAGGGACTAAAGCTGGAATGCCAAGTTAGTACCAACAATATCACAGATTTTTATTTGTAGTATATCAAGAATCTCTAAATAAAATATTGTTATATACCCTCTTCAATGGGATATAGTCCTTATACAAAAATAATGATGGGACCAAAATATCGGTGTTTTTCTCCCATAAATGATGGACCATAAACCGCTATCTATTCTGCGAAAATCAACCTAATGTTGATTATCTTTTCACAGATAAATGACGAAAGAAACTGGAATCAAAATGACTTACTTTTTATCGACTGATTAAATTGACAGCCATTTTCACTGTTAAAATGACTGCAACACTTCATACATAAAAAATTATTCATATTTTTATTCCTTTTTATTCTCGACTTAGCCGTGGAGTGGGTTTCGTCTGGGTTGTCAGTACACGCGCATCGAGGCCGTGGCGGGCGCTGCATCCGGTTTTTGACTTTTCTCTTCAACAGTTGTCTACAACTCTCAAACTTGAAAATCTGTGACAGTTGAAATCACTTAAATAGTTAACTCCAAACACCTGAAAATTCTGGTATACTTCGTCTCATTTCGAGCGCTAACCTCTTTGACATCCCCTTGTTAAAACAAATTTCAGCCCAACATCGGTGTGTTGCACTCAGTGGTATCTCTCTGCGTCGGCCAATGCAAAATACACTTCTTGGTAAAATTCCACACCGACCAAAATATTATTTAACAATTCGGCAAAATCCTTTCATTTTCGCTGGTAATCATGAATGACCCCCAATATCATTCCACACCGACCTAACGAATATACACACTCTTGCCATACTTTTCTCAAAATGTTCACTCATGGACATTTTAAGTGTTTTTTTTTTCATGACAAAAGAAATACCCACGTCACGGTACAACCATTTACATGTCGGACATATAAAAAAAATGAAACAATAATAACACATGCAAAAAAAAAAAAAAAAAGGCATGAAACATATTAATATCAATGGTGACACCCTTTTTTATTCGGGTTGCGCGCATATGTTTACCTTGTTAATTTTCTTCATGTAATGTCGATTAAATTAGGCATAGCAATGAATCTGGCCAGAACAAGGTTTGCATTAAAAATGCTTTTTTTTTCTTTTTTCCTTTTTAACTTCCACTGAGTAGATCGCCCGCCTACACATAGAGAGACGCGTTGGTACCCCGACATGGAGTAATGGTTAGCGCCAGAAAAATTACAACCAAGCAGTGAGCTTGACCCTCAATAGGTCATCCATGACTTCGGCCTTACGTCCCATCAAAGTTTCACTTAAAAATGACCATTTCGAGACGTGTTATCACGTAACGTATAACCATAAGAGAATTTATCTTCCGCATACTTTTGTCAGTCTCCATAGTTTTCTGTACGTCTTGAATTCTTCATTTCTCAGCTGGCCTATAGTATATTTTTGCCACGGCGATATTCCTTCGCCTTATCAGTTAAATATTAATTCTGTTTGTTTTATCATTTCCTTTTGTTCCTTAAATCTTTCTTTTTTTTTTTACATTTATTTATTCGTTCATTCAAGCTCTATTCACAACCCACTTTCTGGCCAATAAGGACTAATTTGCTTCATTTATCCTTTGCTTTTTGCTTTTTTTCCTCCTTTAGTAAGTTTGTTATCAGCTTTGTGACATCGACCAACTATTTCTTTTTGTGATACGCTGAAGAAAACCCTAAATTAATAAATACATAAATAAATAAATATATAAATAAATAAATAACGCACAGTGCATTAAAAGAGAAAAGTGAAGAGCACCTAATTGTTCTTCTTTTCCTTCTTGTCACAATTATTATTATTTTTCCTGTTATTCTGTTTTTCCCTTTTTTCTTTTTTTTTTCAATACAGCACCATAGAAATTCTGTAAAATCTAAAAGTTTGTTTTCTTTTTGTCTTTTCTTCTTTTCGTTTAGAAGAGCGCACAGCAAGAAAGTTTCTATAATGTTCAAAAAGTCGGATTTTTCTTTTCTTTTCGAAGAACACACATCAGAAAGTTCTTTAATGTTCAAAAAGTTCGTTTTTTTCTCTTTGCAGAATACGCACATCAACAGCATTTTATACTGCTCACAAGTTCGTTTATTCTGACATTTTCCTCTTCCTTGGAATTTCATCACACCCACAAACACACCGGTAACGACCGTACTTCGTACACGGTAATCGCATCATCAATTCACAAATAGACGTCGGATAAATGACCTCGCATACCCATGTGAAACCCCTCTCAAGTTTTCATTGCACATGGAATTCTCTAAAATTTCAATTATACTGTGATTGAACACGGAAATCTGATATTTTTGCAGTGCATTTCATTTCTAGTTTTCCTGAGAAACGACAACAACCAAATGAAAGAAGAAAAAAAGAAAACTACCTAATGTTCTGATCTTATCTGATGATTCTGGTATATGTCCCTATCAGAGAATTAGTTACACAACCCCATAGCTCTAAGCTCCCAATTAACTTTATCTAAAAATGGTCCCGTCTTACTCTAAACAGCACATCTAAACGTTTTCTAAAAGAACTACACACAGTGCCATAATGAATCTAATCTAATCCTTTTTTCGAGCGCCGTTCTCTTCTCCAACATCTTAATCCACAACAAATCTTTTAATGCATGTCTAACTTTCCTATTTACTTTTTGTGTTCCTTACAAAACCCCTAATTAGCCTCACAGAACTTAACCACAGCATTTTTCTTATGTTCTTTTTAACGAAGCACCGATGAGAGGTAATTCTAATGATTGCTTTTGCCTGCCTACAACTGGTGGCTGTGACCAAAACCAACTCAAGAGTTCGAAAAATGTTTTTACATTTTATAACGACTTATCTCTTCTGAAAGCTCTGCTTTCTCTCACTATTTCTTCATCTTTTTTCCTTTCAACTTTGTTTCATTTTTTTCAATTCTAATTCTGTTTTCGAACTTGAATTCCTTTTCAAACTTTAATTCTTTTTCGAACTTTAATTCTTTTCCGAACTTGAATTCCTTTTCGAAATTTAATTCTTTTTCGAACTTTAATTCTTTTTCGAACTTTAATTCTGTTTTAGAACTTTAATTCCTTTTCGAACTTTAATTCTCTTTCGAACTTTAATTCTGTTTTCGAACTTGAATTCCTTTTCGAACTTTAATTCTTTTTCCAACTTTCCTTCGCATGCGCTGAACTTCCCCCTTAACCTGACCGAACGACCCGCATCCCCTATCTCTACGGCCAGACTGCACACAACTGCAAAAGTATGTTGTTCCATAGTAGCTTTGGCCAGGGCCGCAGCTGATGCTAAAAAAAAAACACCGGGCACAGAGAAAATTGCCCAGATTTATTAGTTGACAATGTGATGACGTAATCCGTGTCATCCGTTTCCAGAAACTATGATTTTTGCGAATTCTTTGGGCTATTCTAATGGAAATTAAGCACAGAACGTGAACGAAAGCAGGAAATTGGGTTCGGACTTTCTGAGTATAACCAAACTTTTCTCCCAAAATTAATAAATAAACAAACAGATTTTTACTGCGTTCATTCGGATGTTTTCTTTCTTTCTTTCTTTCTTTCTTTCTTTCTTTCTTTCGGAATTGTTTAATTTGATTTTTGACGAAGACATTTTTCCTTGCCTGGATTTTCACTACGATTGTATGGATCGGCCCGGACCCGTGCCCGGTGTGCCCGTAGTCAGATACCTAAAAAAAAAAAAAAAAAAAAAAAAAATTACCTAAAAAAAAATTAAAAACCTAAAACAAAATTACGAGCAGAGCACTCATAAGCAAACGAAAATTTTTCATTTACTTGACCTGATGTTTTTATCGCTTATTTATTTATTTTTTTGTTGTTGTTGTTCTTGTGCCGCGGTAACCAAGGTCGATTGATCTGTTTTATTTTTTTTTATTTTAGTCACTGCACACCAATTTGAGATGTATGCTGTATACCAACATGAAGACGAAGATAATGCTGAATCAATATGTCGGGGATAAACTGCTGATTACTCAACGAAAATAAACTGAAACCCATCCGGCAAGAATCTAAAACGAATCAATTTTCACAATCTGCTTCTTACTTTGAAATGACGGAAATATACTAGGATTAAAATGACTTGCTTTTTCTCAACTGATTAAATCGACAGCATATTTGAATGTTAGAATAACGGAGTGCATAACTTTATATATAAACGGTGACCTGATCGTGGAATGGGTTTGGTCTGCGTTGTCGTGGCCGCAACAGGCGCTGCACCCGGTTTTTATATTCTCTCTTCCACAATTGTCTGCAAGTGCTAACTCAACTCTCAAAACTGAAACTCTGTGATAGCTGACGTCACTTAAATACCTAACTTCGGAAACCTGGAAATTCCGGTTTACTCCGTCTCATCTCGTGTGCTGACCTGTTTGAACCCCACCTCGTCAAAACAAAATCCAGCCCGACACGTGTGTCCCGCGCTCAGGGACATCTACCTGCATTGCCCAGTGCAAAATACACTTCATGTCAAAATTCCACACCGACCAAGATATTATTTAACAATTCGATAAATTCCTGTCATTTATACTGGCAATCATGAATGACACCGGCATTATTCCACACTGATCCAACGAATATACCAGAAACACCGGAGCAGATATGACAGCGATATTTAATGTAAGGGTGACTGCTTTTAACTTTTTTAATAGCAGATGGGGAATCTATGAATCTGTCTCTTATCCTTTCAGTTATGAGCTAAAGAGAGTAGACAGATTGGGTTCTATATAATTGATTGGCAACCAGTCTACCGCAGAAAATAATGGCAACCTGCAGCGGGAAATTCTTCTATCCAGTCAGTCACGATCCTTTCGAGACATGATCGACCAAACGTGTATTACGTATGGAACATAACTGACTGACTGAATAGCAGATCTAGCAATAGATTCAATAAAACATTTACACTTTATTTCAGAAGAAAATATTAACCTAAGATGTCGCAACAATTCAATCTTCTGCATATTAAAGGCAAAAAAGGTTCGCTTAGATTAGATGTCTGTTGCAATAATTTAAAACTTATAATTACTCATGTCAATTAGACGTACGTAAGAAAGTATAATGTTATAAACAGACAGCAAATTGCCACAAAAAAAAGAACATGGAATTTCGTCAATGTGCCTCACACGATTAGATTAGATTAGATGTCTGTTGCAATAATTTAAAACTTATAATTACTCATGTCAATTAGACGTACGTAAGAAAGTGTAATGTTATAAACAGACAGCAAATTGCCACAAAAAAAAAGAACATGGAATTTCGTCAATGTCCCTCACACGATTAGATTAGATTAGATGTCTGTTGCAATAAATTATAAACGTGTAATTACTCATGTCAATTAGAGGCACGTTAGAAAATATAATGTTATAAACAGACATGTTTCAACTAACTGCCACGACAAAGAAAATTTCGTTAATATCTCTCACACGATTAGATGTCTGTTGCAATAATTTAAAAATGTTTAATTACTCATGTCATTTAGACGCACGTAAGAAAGTATAATATTATAAACAGACATGTTGCACCAGACAACTAATTGCAACGAAAAAATGAAATTTCGTTAATGTCTCCCACACGATTAGATGTCAGTTGCAATAATTTAAAAATGTGTAATTTCTCATGCCTGTTAGACGCACGTAAGAAAATATAATGTAATAAACAGACGTGTAACTGTCGAAGCCGATGCAGGAGTGACAGTCGTTTTTGCATAGGCTGTATTTATATTTTGTTTCAGGTCTGTCGTTCCTGTCATTTTGCTTTCTTTAACAAACGGATGGCAGAAAGGGCTTTGAGAGGGCTAACAGCAAAAAGCGTGTTAAAAACTACTAGGAATAGGAGATGTGGAAGTCCATAATCGCCTGCGTTCTGACAGGACACCGTAAAAAGATCATCGATGAATCTCTTCCCACATCCCACTAGGCCTTGTGCCTAATTTTTCATTTTGGACAATAATTATATGAAAATAATGAAGTTTGTAGCTGGAAGATGGCCTCCAAGTGGATACCTGATTAGAGTGTGATTAGAGTGTGTCAAGGCCTCAAGCTTAAAAAAACTTTGAAAATAGCTTACAGATTATCTGACAGCAATCGGAATCAAGAAACAGTCGGAAAAATTGTTAAATCATTAAGTCTGGTAAAGAAAACACTTGTGCGAGAAAAATTACGACTATTTTAAAAAGTAAAACGCCCTACTGCAGTACATTTTTCTTCAATTTCATAAAGATAAGCCAATAATAAAATTAGCCGTTACTGTTGTAGCATACATTAAATCTTTTCGTTAGAAACGCATACATTAATAACCCTCTCAACAGCTGCAGTACCTCTTTTTCAATTTTTGGATATGCATAAAAAAAACAAATCCTGGAGCATGCCTCTCCTTATCCTTTTGTGCGGAGGTTGTGGTAGGACGCTAAAATTAGCGCTCCGTGTAATATACGCAAATGACATAGACATTACGCCTCCTTTACACTTTAACTTACCAAAAAGAGTAAATTCCTTCCTTAAATTTACACTCCATTTCAGGAACTTTCCTTAAAATTTTCTTTACACACAAAAATTATCGATAGAATAGAAGTTGCGATCTGGTATTGTTTCACTCACTTATTCATATAATTTCTCACGTTTAATATTTATTCATCAACACACGAAACCCTAACTTCAAACGACGACTTTAAACCTAATAACAATACTATGTGCCTATTCTACAAATACTTTCACAGCTTCTGCTCCAATGAACTTAGCTCACTGGTGACAACTATGTATGAATTTACACGAGCTGCTAGACTAGCAACTAGGTCCTACCCTTTTACAGTGAAACCGATAAAATGTAACCGCAATTTCTACTCTAACAGCTTCTTTTCCCTCACTTCCCGCTAGTGGAATTCCCTTCCATATACTTGCTTCCCCGACAGCTACGATCTCCAGGAATTTAAATGTAAGGTAAATAGACATCTCCTATCTCACTAAATAGCATCTTTTCTCTCATGCTCTTTTTTCTATCCCCTCTACCCCCATTACACAGGTATTCTCATCCGTCTATTACCCTTCTCCTGACATCCCCTATAACTAACCCCTCTTTCTCATCACTTTCCCCCTATGTAACCCCCTGCGCAACAGTGGCAGTAAAACTGCGTTGCCTGAGGTGAACTGATTAAAAGAAAAAAATAGATAAAGAAAAGAGTAGGACATAGAATAGAGCCTTGAGGGACACCTGTAGTCGCATTGAGAGGCATGTCCGTTCAATACTGCCTTCATTGTGCGATTTGAATATATATATACACTAGCAGTATAGCCCGGTGTTGCTCAGGTGTAATGAAAGCTTTAAAACTAATCCATGGTCCTGATGCTAAGACTCTTTGGACGTTGGCACGAAAGACTAAAAAGCAATAGTTGTTTCCAGTTAAAGCGAAACTGTAGGTATCGATTTCCGATATCGGGGATAATAAGTCGTCTGAGATGATCTACTAATGTTTAAGTCTAAAACCTATAATTTTACCAAGTTAGAGCAGATTCTGCAGCAAGAACCACGAAAAAAAGCTGAAATCCTGATCTTGATCAGAGCTGATTGGATATCGGGGTATCGAGTTCTAATATCGGAGAAAAATTGGAAAGAATAAGTCGCCCATGACCTGACCAGAAGCCTAAAGAATATTTGTGCGAAGGTTGGTGAGAATAGGAATAAAAATTGTGGATTTGTATAAAGGACATACAGACAGATAAACAGACACACACTAACATCTTACCTTTTATATATATATATATATATTATCGATTTTCTGCACTATTGTAAGAACTGCAACCTTGAAACTTCTGAATATTGTTTCTTATGTCTTTGTCTATGCGTGTATCAAATTTGATTAAATTGGACCACTCTTTCTATAACCCGATTTTTTCGATTATCGACTTTCGATATTTATCGAGAGTACCTCGTCACAAAACCTAGCTACGAACATTCGCAGACGCTTATACTACAACTGTGTAAATTTTCAAGAAAATCGGTTCAGCCGTTTCGGTGTCTATAGCTAATGAACACACACACACACACACACACACACACACACACACACACACACACACACACACACAGAGACAAAGTTTTATTTATAAATAAGTTTAGATAATTTCATTCCATAAACTTGCTTCCCCGACTGCTACAATCTCCAACAATTTAAATGTAATACATCTCCTATCTCCCTAAGTCGCATCCATTCTCTCAAGCTCTTTTCTCCATACACTCCACCCCATTACACTGGTATTCTCATCCGTCTGTTACTCCCCTCCTAAAATCCCCTACAACTAACCCCTCTTTCTCATCACTTTCCCTTATGTAACCCTCTGCGCAACAGTTGCAGTAAAACTGCCTTGCTTGGGCTGAAATGTTTGAAACAAAAAAAAAAACAAAAAACAATCGGCACTCAGTTTTCGCTAATGCCATTTAATATTTTCATAAAATATTTTTTATTGTAGCAGTTTATTTAGGACATTCCTCTTCTCAAGTTTACTGCAATTGTTCGTTCTATTTTTGATGGGAGTTTTTGGTCGTGTAGAAAGTTAACCTGTTGATTATATTATTGTATTCTCTTCAAGTTACATGTGGTACCCATTTTTGCTGTTGTAGCTGGAAAACTTCAACTGATGTAGCTTTTTTACTTGACAAAGCTTTTAGTGATATTATAGCACCAGTCTATACGGCTTGGCGACTGATTGACTTTGTGATATTAAGTCTTCATTCCATTTAAGCCTTTCAATCACTGACCTGAGAATATGGTTTCGTATAAACTGCAAAAAAAAAAAAAAAAGAAACTGAATGTACGATCATAGGTAAAAAAGCGGAGCGCAAAAAGCTAACGACAGGCTGGAAATATTAGATACCTGGGAAATTTTCTAACAGGCGACTGAAAAAGAGAAACTGATATCCGGAGGCAAATTGGCGCGATCAAGGATGCATTTCTGAAGCAGGGTAGAGTATTGGGAGACAGAAAAATTTCGCTAAAAATGAAGATAAGCGTACTGGATTGCTATTCGATGTCTGTTTTTCAATATGGCAGTGAATGCGATCTCGTCAAAAGTGAAGGAGAGACTTAAAGCAACCAAAATGTGATTATACAGTAGGATGCTGAAAATGCCATGGACTAAACATGCGAACAATGATGAGGTTTTGGAGAGGATGCAAGCGAAAAGGAAACTAATACTTAACATCAGGAAAAGACAGCTGAAGTTCTTGGGCCATGTAATGAGGAAAGAAGGCTTGATGAATTTCATACTCAGGGGTCAGATAGAAGGGAATAAGGACAAGAGAAAGCAACGAGTAACATATTTGATGAGCATGAGCAAATTGATGGCAGGTTAGGGTGGGGTAACAGAAGAAATCGTATTAAGAGATAGGGAGATGTGGAAGGCCATGATTGCCTACGTTCTGAAGTAATAATCCACACAGAACAAGAAGATATATAGTTTGGAGATTCTGAACGAGATTGCTGCTATTCATGACATCCACATGAGTGTCTAAATCTGACAAGGCTATTTAAGTCAGTTAAGTGGGATACGGGATACACGCTTTAGGCGATCATGTCTTGAAAGAGACATGATTGACTGGGCAGAAGATTATCCAGCAGTAGTTGGCCATTGCATTCTGCGGTAGACTGGTTGCCAGCCAAGGCTATAGAACTCAATCTGTCATATTATTTCACCCATAAGAGACGCAGAAGGAAGAGACGGGTTAATACCTTTCCCAAGGATAGATGTGCGTAAGTGAATACAAAGAATTCAACTGGAATTCGAACTCGGTTCCCCGATTTGTCTTTCCGAGTCGATATCCACTGCACCACAACGGACATCCTACACTAATGGTTAGTGGGTTTAACAAGGTTATTCAGCTTTAATTGAAATAGAATCTTTTCTGTTAATCTACCCAAAATATCGCAAATAATTCACCCCAAGAAATTACAAATTAAAGAACCCCTAATTCAATTTAATTTTATCCTGTGATGTTCTAGTGAGGGTCCACTACATGCTTGGGTTATTAAAGTTCAAGTTTTTTTAAAAAGAAAAGTTCCTTATATCGAGAGGAATAACCTGGTATATTATAAGAGAGCACTAGCAAACACTCTTAAGTCAATGTGAGTTTAAGAATTCCTCTTAAAATACATCTTTGAATATTGGCTGTAGAGTTTTAGAGGAACATCGCGTATTTTAATTACGGTTATTTTTCTCGGTGACATTCGATTACGACATCGTGTACGCAGGTCAATGTAGCAACGGCTGGCTTCAGCTGGAAAAGCGATCGCTTAATTAGCCGGATCAGAAGAAAAATTGAATATGGCCATAGGGACTTAAAGAACGAATAACGTGTAAGTGAATCAATGTCTTTTAGGAAACCCCAATCCACAAAGAGTCAGCAAATTATCCAGTATTATTTAGAGTACCTGATAATATTTTACGCAAAATGTTAACGGGGCTAGCATGATGGGATTTTCCTTTTATTTCTATTTTTTTTAAAAATAAAGATTGCTTGTTTCTCCTAAACGTGATTCATCAAAAGCTCGGTGGCTATTTTATCGATAAGACAGAAATTCAGGGTTTGCTTATCGAACCCCCTTGAGAGCGGCTGCCGGGATAAATCCATACGACACGTTCGAAAGAACATACTGGAATCCGTTTCCAACTGGAATAAATAACCTTGATTTATCGCATACTTTAATATTATCTTCGGCAGCCTTTGATCCAAGCCTGGGCTTTCGTATTCAGCTATTAGAATTGGAACACAGAGCAAATGGTTGTGGTTTGAGCCATACAAAAAAAGCAATAATATGAATTAGCTATATTAACTTTCTTATCTTACTCTCGCTTTTACAAAGAGATGTTAACATGATGATGGAGTATAAGAATTATGAAAACTAGCGGAACCCGTGGAATTTCCACAGAAGGATAATTATGATTTCCTGGAAAATTTTTACTTTGCCATGCTACAAATTGTCTTCAAACATAATGGTATTGGATAATAAAATAACGATAACACAGAGTGTAACTTTATTAAAATATCTACAAAAGTAATGTCCATAGAAGCTACTTTACTGTAATCTTATATTAAGCGGCGTATGCACAGACCATAACCAAAATACTGTACGCTATTTTGTGAGAGATTTTGAAAGAGAAAATGTTTTTTTATTACTGAAAAATCATGGCTCCTGTGTCTATTTTAAACAGAAAAGACCAACTGAGTAATGGCCAAGGGTGTAGAGGCCAGAAATTTCGTTATTAGGTCGCGATACGACAACAAACCTACCTATTTTTACTATATTGTACAGTACACACACATATACACGCACACAGTTATTGCTACAACCACCATCTTAAACTGCTACTGCTAAGGTAATGCTATAGGCTCTCTCCTCCTACTCTATCACACTTATTACCCTTCTGTTTGGCAAAAGTGTGAGAAAGGCTGAGTAGAGTAGCGTTAAAAAGATAGAGGGGAAAGAAAGGCTCGTATAGAGAATAAGTGGGTAACGGACGGAGGAACTAAGTAACTAAGGAAGGAACAAGCAGAATTATTATATGATTGGTTTTAGTTTTCATGGATTATTTGAATGAGTATCTTTTGCTTCTTTTTGATTGATTAATTCGTGTTTTACAGCTTATTAACCATTTCAAGGTTATTTAATCCATAGCTAGGGGAGAAGAGGTGGATTCATATTTTTCTCAAGCCTATTTTGCGCGTAAGTGAATATAACACACACAACTGGAATTGAAACTCGGCTTTTCAATAAGGACATTTCTAGCCATTACACCACACGCACATCCAAGCTGACAACACCTGGTATTCCCAAGTATTCACCCAGGCTCGACATGTTTTAGCATCGGTAATCGTACGGGAACCAATGTTTCAACCTTATATGGCATTTTTTTAAATTTTATTTCTTTGTATTTAATTCTATTTCTAAACTTGCCCACTCTCCTACAATCACCTCTGAATGAGGAATCAGGAAATCAAGTTCGAATTTCAGTCGAGTCTGTTATATTCAATAACGCGTTAATACTCACAGGAAAAGTAAGAATCCATCACTTCTACCCCCAGCAATAGAATAAATAGTAAGACTTGTATATTTGACAAAATAATTATCCCTAAAATATTGTTAATGTAATTGATATATCAAGGAAAGGAATATCATGGTAAAGATTAGTGGAAGAATGGTACTCGACACAGGAATACGATATCACGGATTAATTGTACGACTGTAGAATTAACATTAAGATACAGATAAGCAATCAACGAGTAGGAGCGGAATACAGTATTAACTAGAGAATGCCTTCGCCTAAGACGTTTTTGTATTTACTAGCCTTCCCACGCAAGACCAGATGTGACACATGGTCATTTTATAGTGGGCATTCCCGGCCATATAGCCGGGCCAAAAAATGTCTGTCTATTTTTCCCCATTCGTGGTTCTACCCTTCGGCGGAATCACGACTGGGTTCGTGCTCTCTGCTCGGAAGCAGAGAGCGCCCTCTACCCGAAGGCAGAGGGCTGACAGTGTCATAGCGTCGTCAGGCGAGTGCCTAAGACGTTTGTATTTACTAGCCATCCCACGCAAGGCCAGATGTGACACATGGTCATTTTATAGTGGGCATTCCCGGCCATATAGCCGGGCCAAAAAATCTCTGTCTATTTTTACCGAGTCGTGGTTCTACCCTTCGGCGGAAACACGACTGGGTTTGTGCTCTCTGCTCCGAAGGCAGAGAGCTGACAGTGTCATTGCGTCGTCAGGCGAGTGCCTAAGACGTTTGTATTTACTAGCCATCCCAAGCAAGGCCAGATGTGACACATGGTCATTTTATAGTGGGTATTCCCGGCCATATAGCCGGGCCAAAAAATGTCTGTCTATTTTTCCGCAGTCGTGGTTCTATCCTTCGGCGGAAACACGACCGGGTTTGTGGTCTCTGCTCGGAAGCAGAGAGCGCCTTCCACCCGAAGGCAGAGTGCTGACAGTGTCATAGCGTCGTCAGGCGAGTGCCTAAGACGTTTGTATTTACTAGCCTTCCCACGCAAGGCCAAATGTGACACATGGTCATTTTATAGTGGGCATTCCCGGCCATATAGCCGGGCCAAAAAATGTCTGTCTATTTTTACCGAGTCGTGGCTCTACACCTCGGCGGAACCACGACTGGGTTTGTACTCTCTGCTCGGAAGCAGAGAGCGCCCTCTACCCGAAGGCAGAGTGCTGACAGTGTCATAGCGTCGTCAGGCGAGTGTCGAAGACGTTTTAAGTTTTTTCCGCTTGTCACCGACTCTTATAGCCTAGAGCATTCTATTCTCGGGGATGGCCGGATGTAATATTCACTCGCAAAAAAAAAAAAAAGAAAAAAAGATTATTCGTACAATCCGAAACCGCTCAAACTCTCAATTAGCAATAACAAAACGAAGCTGCTATCTACTAACCATCATAGGCAATCGCTTCTACTTAACCCCTCATTAGCATGGATCAGGCTAGTTTCCCTGAAGGCAAAACACTGCGCCTCCTCGGGTTAACTCTCACAACAGACCTCAAGTGGAATGAATACACAGAATCCATAGCTAAATCTGTTGTTAAGAAAATCCGTTCTCTGTGTAGGGCCAGAAAGTTTTTCCCGTCTGAAACCATCCTGCACATATATAAATCTACCGTCCACCCGTGCATTGAATACTGCTGCCAAATCTAGTCGGAAAATCTGTTATGTGATCGATCCTAACTTGGCAGCTCAGATACAGTCACTTTTTCACCGGCGCAATGTGGCTTCCCTATGTCTATTCTACAAATACTTTCACGGCTTCTGCTCCGATGAACATAGCTCACGGGTGCCCCCTATATATGAATTTACTCGAGCCTAGTAACTAGGTCCCACCCTTTTACTGTGAAACCAATAAAATGTAACGCAAATTCTACTACATCAGCTTCTTTTCTCGCTTTTTCCGCCTGTGGAATTCACTTCCGTTTACCTGCTTCTCTCGCAGCTACAATCTCCAAGAATTTAAACGTAAAGCCAACAGTCATTTTTATCTCACTAACCTGCACCCTCTCTCTCATGCTCTTTTCTCCGTCCCCTCTGATCTCATCAGTATTCTTATCCTTCTCTTACCCACTTCCTGACACTCCATGTAACCTGTTACTCTTCCCCATAACTTTTCTCCTATGTAACCCCCTGCAAACTAGTAGCAATAAAATACCGTGCTTCCACAAATCCACACATTCCAACGTGCTGACAACCTTCTGATGATTACGAATAATCTTAAGTTGGAGGGAGTTCGGTTATGTATGACACAAGATCAAATAAAAAAACATTAATCATCTTCCTATAGATACAGTATAACAGTGTCACTTTGGCACCGTCTGCGAGGAAAGGAGTAGCCTAACGCAATTCAATCTACTATAAATTTGAAAATATCACCCTGTACTGCTGGACATTCGCGCCAGAAGCTCTAATACGGACATTTCAGAGTGCTTGATTGTCAATCTGAAACCAATACGGAGGATTTGAAAAGACTTAGATGAGTCTAATGGTTATCACGAAGGTGTCTGGCGTGATCCTTAGTGATGGTGACGTCATGCATCTAGTCATCTTTCTACAGACACTAAAACTCAACAGGGAGGCTTAGATCAAGTGCTACTCAGGGTGAAGAGAGTGGCTACTGGAAGGCCCATACGCCTGCATACAGAACTTTGCACCATGGCACACAAGCAGGAGAACCCAATTATGGCTTTCAGACAATTTCTGCGATCTTGCATCTGGCCAGATTGCAACTTCCTTCATTATGATGTGTAAAGCACAGTTGAGCGAGAGACTAACAAAGCTTCTTGCAATAACACCAAAGATGATCTAATAAAAAATATGATGGCAGCATTCACCAACCTAAACAAGGAGACCGTCCAGAAGAGTTGAAGGAGATTCCAGAGTCGTATGAAGGCGATTTTATTGAATAAATTTATTCTTTGTTTTTAAAGATACTTTTGTGTAATTTTGGTAAATATATCTTAAAAATGAGATGTTAGAGTTATTTTCATTTGTATTTAATTTAGACTACAATTATTTTGTCGCACCTTGTTGTTTATCAATTTAATTGTCCCAGATAGATAGATAGATAGATAGATAGATAGATAGATAGATAGACAGATAGATAGATAGATAGATATGAACAGTCTGAGATAGATAGATAGATAGATAGATAGATAGATAGATAGGAACAGACTGAGATAGATAGATAGATAGATAGATAGATAGATAGATAGATATGAACTGACTGAAATAGATAGATAGATAGATAGATAGATAGATATGAACAGACTGAGATAGATAGATAGATAGATAGATAGATAGATAGATAGATAGATATGAACAGTCTGAGATAGATAGATAGATAGATAGATAGATAGATAGATAGATATGAACAGACTGAGATAGATAGATAGAGATGAACAGACTGAGATAGATAGATAGATAGATAGATAGATAGATAGATAGATATGAACAGACTGAGATAGATAGATAGATAGATAGATAGATAGATAGATAGATAGATATGAACAGACTGAGATAGATAGATAGATAGATAGATAGATAGATAGATAGATATGAACAGACTGAGATAGATAGATAGATAGATAGATAGATAGATAGATAGATAGATGAACAGACTGAGATAGATAGATAGATAGATAGATAGATAGATAGATAGATAGATAGATAGATACATACATACATACATACATACATACATACATACCACAAGTTCTATGCTAACAGTTTTTTCTATCGTACTTCCCGCTCATACTTTTTTCTTTATATTAACGATTATCCTAAGAATATTCTCATATTATTCAGCGGACAATTTAACCCTTCTATGTTCCTAATTGTCATTCTATCTCTTTTTAGTAAAGTACTAAATGATCTAATCAACACTGAATTAATTAAGAAGCTCACCTCACAGTGTTTTTTTTTTTCATATAAGGAATATGGCTTTCGCTTCTTTAACTTAATTTCTGTACTAGATTGGTGACATCAATTCACAGTTCAGATGGCTAGATGTAACCGCAAGTTCTATGGTAACAGTTTATTTCCTCGCAATTCTCGCGTACGGAACTCTCTTCTGCTCCTTGCTTTCCAGTCATCTTTAAACTTAAAAAAATTAAATGTGATATCAATCGCCATTTTCTGTCTTCTTAATTCTTATTCTTTTATTATTCTTTCTAAGGAGCACTTGAGAAAACCTATTTGCCAAAATACTTTATATATATATATATATTATAAATTATAGTTTAGAACATGTAAAAATTATTAAAATGGTAATTAATATTCCCATTTTATCGCATCTACTCCTACTCCTCCCCACCCTATATGCACTCCCTTATTTCCCTCTTTATTAAACCCGAAGAAAACCAGCCATTAAGCTATAAAAGACTATACCTTATCTTTTAATGTTAAATCTGTCTACAAAATTTTTGACAAGTTCATTAATCAACTCTATCCCCTACCTATTCCCTCTTTTCACTCAAAATTCTAACGGACAATTATTTCCTTATCCCTCAAATTATTCTCTTAAAGTTTAATTCGAAAAAAAACTTCAAAAATCTCGTTAAACACTTTATATCCTTTTATTTTTTTTACTATCTTAATCATTGTAATTTTTTATCAATTATTGTTATCATTTTAGTTATCTATTTTAATTATCGATTTTTTTTGTTTTGTTTTTTAATCATATCACTCCGAGCAAGGCGGTAACGCCACTGATGTGCAGGGGGGCTACATAAGAGTAAAAAAATTAGAGGAGAGTGACGAGAAGGACGAACCAGTTAGAAAGGAGCAAAAGAAGGATGGGAACACAGGTGTGATAACAGCTGCAAAGGTGGAGAGAAAGGAAAGGATAGACAGGACGGTGTGGATAGAACTAGGGTCAAGTAGTTAACAGATGAGTATTGACCCTGCATTTACATTCCTGGAGGTTGTAGCCGTCAGGAAAGCAAGAATAAAGAAGCGAGTTCCACAGGCGGGAAGTGCGAGAAAAGAAGCTGAAGGAGTATAATTGTCGTCTGCATTTGTTTGATCTAATTGTAAGTAGGCTGGACCTTGTTGCCAGTCCGGTTGCACGAGTAAACACCTGTTGTGGAGGCATCAGTGACTTAAGTTCGTTGAAGCAGAAGCCATGGAAGTATTTATATAAAAGACAAAGGGAAGCCACATCTCGTGGGCTTCTCACATTCTCTCGCACTAATTAACCTCCTTGCGTCTTAGTAGCAGTATTACCTTGCTTGAGGTGAAATTATTTTAAAGCATGGCAGTGTGAATGCGTACGTGCACGCACCTACGAACATTTTGTCGATACTTGTATCTGCCTGTTAAGGGATCGTATAACAAAACAAAATGTGACCATAAGAATTATGTTAACAGTTTTATCTCTCACGCCTCTCACTTGTCAAACTGTTTTCCAGCCTCTTGCTTTCTGATCAAATTTAACCTTCAAAAAATGAAATGCAATATCAATCATTATCTATTGCCTTCTTAATCCCTGTTCTTTTATTGATCCCTTTCATTAAAAATATTTTTCGTTTCCACATATATTTGCACATTCTCGTGTCTTAGTGGCTTTATTGTCCTACTTACAATTAAAATTATTTAAAAAATATATATCCTTATTTTTAATCTTGATAATAATATTTTGGTTGGGGTCAGTTTTTCATTTTTTTTTTTTTTTCATAATCATATCGCCCCAAGTAATGCATTTTACTGCCACTGATTTGCAGTGTATTACATAGGAAGAAAGTTATGAGAAGGAGTGACAGGTTATAGGGGGTGTCAGGAAGTGGGTAAGAGAAAGATGAGAATACTGATGAAAGTTGAGTGGTCGGAGAAAGAAGTATGAGAGAGAGATGACTATTGACTTTACATTTAAATTCTTGGAGATTGTAGCTGTCGGAGAAGCAAGTAAACGTAAAGGAATTCCATAGGCGGGAAGTGCGAGAAAAGCAGCTGTTGTTTTATTGGTTTCACAGTAAAATGGTGGGACCTAGTTGCTAATCTTATGGCTCGAGTAAATTTATATATAGGGGGCACCAGTGAGCTAAGTTCAGAAGCCGTGAAAGTATTTGATATAAATGAACTGTGTTCAGCATGAATTTCTATTTATAAAATGTCTAAACGGTATAAACCAAAAAATATATATTTGATTAATACATTATATGTTGTCTGTACATTAATCATTGTTTTGGCTCACCTTTTTATTGTGTTGAATTTAAAATTACTTTTAGTTATTTTTATTGCTTCCTAACCAATATTAATTCAATAGAAAACTTGAACCAAGTTTCTGTTACCTCAAGTCTCTTCTTCATTTGTAAGGAAGGTGTGACACCTCCGTCGCCCGGCTGGCTTGCTGTCCCCTGGTCCGGAACATTTTGTGATGATAATGACCGGAACCTGAGTCAGGGCTGATGCTGTCGAACTCGGGTCACTAGTCGTCATGATGGCCTCGTCACAGCAGCTGGTTCTCAAGACGTGTATTACAACGGTGAACTTTCCTGCCCACGCTGTGTATTTTGATCTCATGAAAGACACGGTGAAAACCCGGTAGCCATTTCTCTGCCACCTCAAACCAGACCCGACCCGACACACGAGTATACTTGTGTTGATAAAATAAAACACGGAACTAAAAATAAATAAATAAATAAGTTTGAAGACGCCTGCCTAAGTTGCGGAAAGAGTCTTTATATGTATACAAAAAAGGCAGAATGTACAATTGTCGAATTCAATTTTCACGACGGAGCGGAAGATTCGTTTCGAATAATCAGAGCTTTCAATTGTCCTAATTACTTTAAAACAAAAAGTTCTTTCAGGGCTCTTCATCGAAGCTTTACGAAAATAGCCGAAGGGGAGCGGAAGACTTGTGGTTGGCGATGATAGTAAATTCGTCTTGTCTGTTTCGCTTGGCAGCTCTGACTTAACTTGGCCCTGTCTGTTTCTATCGTGACAAGGGTACATTGTAGTGAATGTTAAACAATCTTCCCACAGATGAAGAAGAGACTTGAAGTAAAGAAATGTGGTTCTACAAAAGGATACTGAGAATATAATAGACAGAACATATCTGTAAGAAGAAAGTTTCTTCAAATATTTTATATTCACTTCGGAATTTTATCAACTATAATGAAAGATATTTTATTTAATATTTTATTTAATATTGGTTATATTATGACATTTTTTAATAGAAAAATTGCTCAGTTTCCACGTTCTGATATCTATTCCTTAAAGGCAAGCGTGACCGTAAATGATATACACGAGTTAAAGTGTAAACGTGGGTCAAATATGGATCGGAATCAAACAGGATATATTAAAACAAAGACCTCTCAAAGATGGAATGATCTGTGGACCGAAATAGCTATATAAATAAAGAGTGATAACAGTCATGAATTCGTAGTGTCCTTGACAGTCTAGTGGAATTGTCTGCGTACGTCAGTCGTTCACTTTGACGGATTCGCTGTTTTCAAGCGGAGAGGGACCCAGACGAGGTTCCGTCAAGGGGTAGAGTCTCGCCTGGGGAAAAGTAAACAATAATTGTTGTGGGCTCAATTTTATCCACGTTAATTGGCACTGTGCCGCATCTACCTCGGGCTTCTGCCCATATGGGGAGGTCGTAAATAATTCGGAATGTCACTGACGATTAATATCGTACTGTGCTCTCTGCTACTCTAATATCTAATCTCTCCTCCCTTTCTAGTTATTGTTGTTCGGTCTTATCTGTGTTTGTCTTATTTGTACTTAATATCCATTTGCACTGATATTGTGCTGTAGATATTTTAGCACACATCATCTGGTATCGTACTGCCACCTCGGCGATTCAACAAGAAGAAATAGGAAACGCATATCATTCAAACATGTTTCACTTTCATTAAAGTTTCATCAGAAATTGAGAGAAAAGAGACAAAAATACAGAACTTTTTTATTTTTCTATTTGAATTTTGTTTGGGTCAGTTATCTGCGGTTTAAATGCATGTGATACGTGACTGACAAATAAAAACTGTTTGACGAATCTTTAATAAAAGTGAAAATATGTTAGATTGATATACGTTTCTATTTCTTTTTTATCTCATCACACACACACACACACACACACACACACACACACACACACATATATATATATATATATATATATATATATATATATATGTAATAATATCCCTACAAAAGTAGCCATTAAGTTTCGACATTAACTGTCTCTTTTCAAATGATCACTTGATAAGACACACTTCTTCTTCTATGTGCCCTGTCCTTTCAGGACGTAGGCGATCATGTCTTTCCATGTCTCCCTATCTCTGGTGGCTCGTAGCACGCCTTCTCCTGTTGCACCATGCAATCCTCGTTCCGTCATCCACCTGATCAAG
Source organism: Ascarosepion bandense (assembly GCA_037127315.1). Lineage (NCBI taxonomy): Eukaryota > Metazoa > Mollusca > Cephalopoda > Sepiida > Sepiidae > Ascarosepion > Ascarosepion bandense. The sequence goes on from JBBBDQ010000245.1 coordinate 1,098,854, forward strand.
GCCTTTAAATATGTTATCCGTTGTTTTTCCTGTCTCTTTTTCCATCTATCTGGCCTGTTAGTATCAGGTTCTCCAAGCCCTCCTTCCTCGTTGCATGTCCCATGAATTTCAGCTGTCTCTTCCTGATGCTCAATATTAATTTCCTTTTCGTTCCCATCATTTCCAAATCCTCAACATTGCTCGATCCATGATATTCGCAGCATCCTTCTGTCGAACCACATTTCAGTTGCTTCAAGTTTTTACTTCATCTTTGATGATATTGTCCAGCATTCACTGCCATATTGAAAAACTGATAACACATGGCAATCTAGTTACCTCTTCTTTGTTTTTAGCGAAATTGTCCTGTTTCTTAATACTTTACTCAGTTTCTGGAATGCTTCTTTCGCCATGCCGATTCGCCTTTGTATCTCTCTCAGACATTCTGTCTTCTCTTATAACACTTCCCAGGTATTTAAATTTTTGTGCCTGCTTGATTCTAGTATCTCCGACCTGTAATTGGCATATTGGACTGGCCTTTTTACTGATGACCATGCATTCAATTTCTTGCAGCTTATTTGTGCTACTTTGTTGTCACACTCTTCAGCTACTTAAAGCCAAACCCGAAGCAAAAACTAAAATAAAAGGGCTGAAAAAATACAGGCAGATAAACAGATACACACACACAAACATCTTGCCTTATATATATATATATATATATATATATATATATATATATATATATATATATATATATATATAGGTAGATAGATATATTATCGATTTCAAGCACTATTGTAAGAACTGCAACCGTGAAACTTCTGAATATCGTTTCTTATGTCTTTGTCTATAAGTGTATCAAATTTGATTAAAATCGGACCACTCATTCTATAACCCGATTTTTTTGATTATCGATTTTCGATATTTATCGGGGTTACCTCGGCGCAAAACCTAGCTAAGAACACTAGCAGACGCTTATAGTACAACTGTGTAAATTTTCAAGAAAATCGGTTCAGCCGTTTCGGAGTCTAAAGGTAACGGACACAGACACACACACAGACACACACATATAGACAAAGTTCCATTTATAAGTAAGTTTATATATATATATATATATATATCTTGTAAATTCATTATTGTTCTGATAAATTGAATCTGAATACAATATTTAAAAATAGTGCGAACCATTTTTCTTCTCTTGGCGCATAAAAATGATGTGTATTATGATGAATTATATCAGGACCAGTAAATATAAGCTCGTTTCCGGCTATCTTTTATAACCTGTATTTTTTTATTGCTTTTATTATTTCTTAGTCGGTCCATTTTCCTCAAATCACGCATTAATCTACTTTTGGATTTATTCCTTCCCAGTATCCCTCACTCTAATTTCCCTCCAATGTCAGACCAAGATTCAATTTATTTTCTTTTATGCATGTCGATGATGGTCTGGGGCAGGAACGGCGCGTTAAAAAAAGCGGCTCTTGTGACAAATCACTCTCATTATATATATCTTATTTTTATAGCTTTTCCCTGTTTGGAGAATATTTTTCTTTTTTATTTTCTCCTGAAACTGAACGGCCAACTTTTATTATGTAACTCTTCCTCATCCGCAGAATTTGAATCGTAAGCTTACGTCTGACCTTATTTACAAATCTTTAAAAAAACATGCCTATAACATGCCCACCCAACATCAGCCCGGCCATCTGACTTTCTTTTATTGTTAATGAAATTCACATCAGTAAGCATCGTAATTAATTTATCTATTATTTAAAAATCCTGAAATTATCAATTATTTAAATTCGATTCAATGCTCCAAAAAAAAGTTATTCCTTTCTAAACGCTATGTTTGTCTGGTTAACTCTCGTTTCGAGAAACATATACATATATACATACACCAACACATAAACATGTATGTTCCTTTATAGGCTTACGGCCATATTACGTTGAATACACTGGTTCTCACTCGATCACCGAAGTTAAGCAATGTTGAGCCTGGTCAGTACTTAGATGGGTGACCGCGTGGGAATATCAGGTGCTGAAAGCGTTTAGTGACGGATGTGCGTTGTGGTGCAGTGGATATCGGTTCGAATTCCAGTTGAACACCCTGCATTCACTTAAGCACTGGTACCCTTAGGAAAGATATTAATCCGCCCCTTCCCTCCAGTTATGGGTTACATAACAGGCTAGGACTTGGGGACTCTGAACCTTAAAAACAAAATCCCAATGAATCTTGGTCCTCGAAAAGAAAAATATATTACTAGACACAAAACTTATATAAAAATAACAATAAATTGTTGAAAGAAAAATGTATTACCAGCAATAAAAAATTTAGTTGGCAATAAATGATCCGCCGAGGTTGATATGCCACAAAGCCAAACAATCTTCCTTTATATATGCACAGATCACTTTATTAAAAATGTTGATTGTTCGTGGGTACACGCATTTGTATTGTTATCCCAGTTTTATTATTTTGTTAAACAATGAAATTATAGCAAGCAGTTTAAGTTTAGGAATCCTACTAAGGAAATATTGTGCCTCCTACAAGAATTGAACATGTATCTGCTTCGTTCAAAAACTTTGAGCCTCACTCAGAAGGTGATAGAGAAAAAAAAAAACAGTTTTTCACTCTTGTTCCTTATAGTCCCTTTTGACATCAATGCTATTGATCCAACAACCCTTAAGCATTGCAATCTCACCACGGAAGTAAGTAGCATTCCCCTATTGATATTGTCTTCGTTTAGCCCTCTTCATAATTATTGCCAACGAAGCCCTTGAAAAAGTGTTGGCCGAAAGGTTCCTCGGGTTTTGGGATAAGTATGACGTCCTTTCTTTTTAGAGCAATATATATATATATATATACATATGAGAACGGCCTGGCTAATGACAGTTAACTCCTATACCAGGTAAGTATGGCACAGGAGTTAACGGTGATCAGCTAGGCCGTTCTTCAAGTGCAACGCTCTTTCATTGCACTCCGGTTGGTTTGACTTTTGCGGTCGCCTCAACTGTGCACTATGCTGTTATAACAACAACAACAACAACAACAACAACAACAATAATAATATATCTATGCCCTACTTTTGTATTGAGCACTTTTAATCGGTCTATTACATCTACACATACATACACACACATGCATATCCACATACTTATATATCCTTATACTGCTATCTATCTATCTATCTATCTATCTATCTATCTATCTATCTATCTATCTATCTTGTCTCTGTATTTAATTTAAGTCTGTCTGTTTCTCTATGTTTAGTTTCTAGCTACTATCTAGCTACCAATATTTAGTTTAAGTCTTTCTTTCTTTCTTTCTTTCTTTCTCTCTCTCTCTCTCTATATATATATAACTTGAATATATGGATCGGAATCCGACAAGATGAATATAAAAAGAAGAAAAAAGAGTCTTTAACATGTTTTAATTTAACAAGTTTCATCAGAGATTGATTGAAGACGACATTTCAAAAATTCATCTTCAACGAATCTCTTAAGAAGCTTGTTAAAATGAAACATGTTAAAGTAAAGAAATTTTTCTACTAGTTCTTTACTTATTCTATTCATATATATATATATATATAAATGAAATGATTTGTTTGAACATTAGATCGATACTCGTATTTAAGTAGATATTCTATTTATAATCAAACAGTATACATATTTCACGATAAATTCTGATTCGAACCTGTATCCCCTATCAACCTAGGGGAAGACACTAATTGACCTGGCGCGTCTTAGACCTCTCGACCACGAATAACCAACAGTCTAAACGAAGTCAAATCAAGCTGATTTAAAAACAATTTTCGATTTTACGTAAATAGCCATCTCTGCACTGAAATGTATCGTAATGTCAATAAATCGAATAGATCAATTGGTAGATTTCCTATGTTGATAGGGGTCGCAGGTTTGGATCCTGCCGAATGACACAAATTTTCGTTACAAACATTATTTTAAATAATCAGGCTGGTACAAATAAATATATATATATACTTTTTGATTATAAACAGAATATCTACTTAAATGCGAGTATCGATCAAAAATAATGTTCAAACAAATAATTTCAAATTGTCGGTTGTCTAAAACCATTTCGTTAACCTTCGTGAATTTCCGTAATATTTTATGTCTACACACACACACACACACACACACACACACACACACACACATATATATATATATATATATATATATATATATATAAACAAACATTTCATAATAATAAGTATTCTTTCTTTCTGTTGGTCCCATTTGAATCCCCCAGTAGGTTGCCATTGTCATTGCTTTCTGCGGTAGACTGGTTGCCAGCCAAGGCTATAGAACCCAATCTTGTCTACTATTTCACTCATAACTAGAGAAGAAAAGACGCATTAATAATTTTTTCCATGGTATTTATGTGTAAGTAAATGCAAGGGATTCAACTGGAAGTCGAACACAGCACCTCAATTTGTCGATCCACTGCACCACCACGCACATCCTGAATATTCGCTGGACATATTCAAAAATACGATGTAATGAATTTAGTTGTTTACAAACTTATATACATATACTATAGTCATCCGCAGACAGATCTGTTTCGCTGTATTACAGCTCATCAATCCGGCTTAGACTCCGTTCGCTTCCTAACCCAGGATTGAAACCCGACCGACTCGGCGTCAGGTGGTCATTTTAGCGCGTATAAACACGCCCAATAGCTAAGGTGCTCCAATTCATTATCGAATGAGCGATGCGTATATGCCGGGGTAGCTACTGTTTACAAAGCCTGCCATATATATTTGGACGGCGATCTTTCATTTAAACATGTTTCGTTAAAAAGGAAGATTTTATTAGTTGTGATTTAATTTTTCAAGTATTCTTACATATTTCCATTTTGCTGAAAATGAGGAATATAAAAATGTTTTATAATTTTCGACTTTCCAATCACTTTCAGCCTCTTCACAGGCCACATATATTCAACTATAGTAGAAATTCAGAGGTATTTACTAAGCCTGGATAATACTAATGCACTCACTGAAACTGACATTTCAAAACTATTAATCTTAGTCGGCTCTGACACAAAGCTAAATATTTGGGGTCTTCTTGTGAAGATCAAACTCGAATCATCAGGAAGATGTTTGAGAGAATCTGGGTAATCATTATGTCTATATATAAAATGTAATTGTTGCCTGTCAGATCTTTCAAAATGCTGAACCTCGAAGCGGGTGTATTGCGTTCAGTTGAGCTTTTTTTTTCTTTTCATGTCCTTACGAAAATAAAAAGATTTTAAGCGCAAAATAGATTATTGCATACCTGACTGAATGTTTTATTTGCTCCCAGACAAAGTTCAAATCTTCTGTAAAAGGAGAAATGTTGGTTAGCCATAAACGGAATATCATACATAGAGAAATCGATATGGAAAATGGTTATTTTTTTTTATCAATAACGTGTTGACGGGGTTCAGCGGAGGTCATCAGAATTGATTGAATTCAATTAATCAAAAAGTAAAGACTCACGAAGATGGAAAACGCCCAAAAGAATATGCGACACTTTTTCGTCGAGCACTATTCGTGAAACTTTTTCTACCGACAGACGAATGCGATTCAAGGATTCGTAAGAATTAATGTCTTCATTTCTGAACACATCTCGCTTTAAACAGTTTCAATTTCATGAAAATGAATTTAGCAAAACGACTGCAAGTCGAAATTGACTTCTATTAAAAATAATTAAATGATAATTTCATAATAGATTTTGAAAGCTATTAACCAATTGAAAGATGTTACAGGACTAAATTACAGCTTCATCGATTTTCAAAGTATCCGGGCTTGCGTTCGCAAAAGGCCGTGCGTGTTTGCGGAAATTAATTGAGGAGACGGCCGTTACCCAAGGCTACTCTCTTGCCTCGGGTAATAAAAAAAAATGTAATCGGATGAACACGTGAACACGTGCCTCAGATTATAAGTGTAAGTATATATGTACATATGCTTTTATGACTAATGGTGTTTGTATGTAATTTAAATAAATATACGTTTATAATAAAAGCCAATAATTTGGAACATATATATTCACACACACTCATACACACACAGAGACACACATAGACACACACAGATATATACATATATTAACAATTTAAACAGTTTATGGTAATTCTGTCACTCTCTCTCTCTCTCTCTCTCTCTCTCTCTCTCTCTG